>OU343220.1:54628057-54890309 GCA_910596185.1 Chrysanthemum makinoi
GATCATGTTGATATGTTCTCCGATTCTGACAACGATTGTACTTCGTTTGACGATTCTTTATCCTATGGAGACATCGATTATGTCGAGGAACTACCTTATGAGCTAGTTAGCTTAGAGGAAGTGAGAGATTCTGATGATCTGGAAATTGAGGACGAGATACTTCGTGAAAAATTGTTCAATATAAATCTCCTCGTTTCTAAGATCGAATCATTCTGTGCTAAGTCAGCTTCAACTCCTATCCCCGTAGAGGATAGTGACTCTACATTGGACAAGCCCGAAACATCTCTTGAGCTTGAGGCTTTTTCCAATGATTCTCTTCATGAAGAGTTCTCCGGTGAACTCTCTCATGACATATCTCCTCCGGAATATGATCATTTCTATTTTGATCTTGAGGATGATATTGGCTCGGAGGAAGGTGTACTCTATCATAAGAGTTTGCTTATTGATAATACTACCTTTACTCTTCCTCCCGATATGTCTACATTTGAGGATGAAGAATGGATCCTAATTGTTATAAACATCTTTCTTCCATTCCTCACATATGATGTGACTTCCTCTCTTCTTCACTCCTTCGGGAATGAAGACACTATCTTTGACCCCGGCATTTTCATTTATCATTTTTTGAGCCGGTTCTATGTATATCTCATCGGTGTGGAACTTTCACGTGCTTCAATGTTTATCCAAACATCTTGAATGAAAGTCCGATGGAGATTGTCTCTTCCACTTATTTCCCCAAGAACCAATGAATTCGGGGTCGAGTCAAGCTAGCGACTAGGTAATCAAAAACAGTAGCATGCCATATGGGTTTTCACCCGTATTTCTGACTTCTTTATACTTTCTACCACCCTAGTGTGGGGGGGTTGCCCCACATGTTGTGTATATATAAGTGTTTCAAAAAAAAAAAAAAAAATCTTTCAAATAATGGCCGTAGTATTTCCCTTTTACGTTCTTTGTTTCGGCATAACAGCCGGTACTTTGAATATTGAGGGCAATATTCATTTCTAAGTGTGGGGGGGATTCTCACGAATTTTATCATGTAATTATTCCGCCTAATTCCCCCATTTTTGGCCAAAATTTTTTTTTGGAGTAAGTGTTTTTGCACTTACTCAATTGGTTATCAGTCCGCCATGTCTAATAAACAAAAGGATTGGCTAATCCAGGAGCAAACGGCTCTTAGTAAAGATATCTCAAATCCGTTGACGGCTTGCAATTTGCCCAAAATTGTATGGTATTCACCTCACCATATCCTAAAAAGTGAAGAGTTGGCTAGCCCGCAAGTTTATGGCTTGTGGTAAAGGCAGTGGAAAAACCATAATTGGTAATCAGCTCACCAAAGATAATATTGATAATTTATCTAAGAGTTGGCTAGTCCAGAGCAAACGGCTTCTGGTAAAGACAAACCAAATCCGTTGAAAGCTGGTGGTTTGCTCAAAATCACATGGTTATCGGTGTACCATGGTTCTTACTTGAACTAAAACATTTGGCTACTCCAGAAGTAATGGCTTTTGGTAAAGAGATTCAAATCCATTAGTTTTTCTCAAAATATTGCTAGGGACTAGCAATAGTTTAGTGTGGGGGATTGATAAGTGTGTAAATACTCATCATTTTTGGTCAAATCTGAACTGCAAAACGTTTAAAAATGCTCAATAATGCATCAAAATACTGAAAATATTTCAAAATTGCATTTTATATGTTTCAGATGCAAAATGTTTAAAATCAGATTAAAAATGAGCTAAATTTGCTTAATTGGCAGTTTCAGTCCCCCAAGTTTTAAAAGTTGTCAGAAATAGTCCCTGAGCACTTAATTTCAAAAGAAAAATCACCAAAGGTCCTTTTTAAATCATAACTTGTCAAAATTAGTCCTTTGGTGAAAAATATCAAAAGTTTTGAGAAATTACAAATTTGGTCCTTCAAGTTTGAATATTGGCAAAAATGGTCTTTGGAAAATTGGAAAATGTCAAGTTTGGTCCTTGTACTATGGAAACTTGTCACTTATGGTCCCTTGGAACAACTTTGCAATTTGGCAGTTTGGTCCCTCAGAATTCAGAAAATACAAATTGGTCCCTATGTTATTAAACCTTTAATACACCTTTTGGACCTGCCATTACCTGTGACCCCTGCCATAAACCAATTGGACCCTTCCATTTTGGACCCTTTGCCTTATAATATTACACCAGTCAAACCCCCAAGTCAAATAAACAAACACCCCGCGCCAAAAGTCTTTCTTCCCCACTTGCTCCTCTGCAAAACCCAGGCTTCCCATCCCCCCTCCTCACCTTTACACTACCTTGTTCCCCCCACCTCAACTAACCTCCAAATAGCATTAAATGCTCCTTCAATCCCTTCACTCAACCTTCCCAGTGGATAACAAGTTTTGGCGCCAAAATCTGTTTCAATGGCCCAGATCAATTCAGGACATCCAATGGCTGAGAAAATGATGGGAATTAATCAGAGAAGTGAGAGAAGAAAGTTTGGATATAAAAGAAAGCAAAAGGATGAGAAGAGAGGGCAGTCTTGTAGTTTTTAAATTTTCATTAATGTCGTTTTTAGTATAAAAGTTTTAGTAAGTTAAAAATCTGTAATCTTTTGTTGTATTGTATTCTCCTTAAGTTGTTTTATCAATATAAACCAATTTCAAGTACCAATTTAAGTTATATTACCATTTCATATTGTTATGTTCACTGTTGCAATTTCCAAATTCAAAATCTGATGTTGAAGTTTCAAGTAGCTTATTTATAAGCTCAAACAAGCTTACATAAGCTTCATATAGCTTTTTGCAAGCTTGCATTTAAGTTTCAAGCCATTTTGGTTTTTGGTCAAAGAAAGTCAAACTGGGACAAAAATTGAGAAGGAAATGGAAATGGGTTGATGCAGAAATGGAAATGGGTTGATTTAGAAGCAGTTGGGTTGGTTTAGAATAGGTAGTGGTTCATTGGTTTGACAGGTTTCAAGCCATTGTGGCTAAGGACTTTTGTAAGTGATTTTCAAGGTTTCTTTGCATTATCTTCATTTGTAGTTATAACTAGTTCAAACCTGTTTAAGTAGTTGTATTTAGGTTAATTTAACTTAGTTTGATCATTTATTTTAGCTGGTTAAGTGTTTAGTGAGAGTTGATTGCAAATAAGTGGTTTTAAGGGTGTTTGGATTTATTGCTTTATCTGTGTTCAAGATTAGTTCAGTGGGTAACCTTTGTAGTTCTAGGCTTGTTAAGTCCCAATATACTCATATCTGTCATAGTTTTGAGCTTGCAAATATCAAAAGTCAAAATCCATCTCATCTGTCTTTAATTCTTTAACTGTTGGATCTTTTGCAAATCAAAAGGTTGTTTTGTGCTTAGATATCATAAACATAGATTGGATCAAGTTCATTACATCATATTACATCATAATCAGTCAAAAGATTGATTGCAAATCTCACAAAAGTCAAGATTTCATTTTTGTTTCAAAAGTCAAAAGTTGCAAATCCTGTTTTAAGCCTAACTGAAAAGATTTTTCTTTGCTTCATTTCTGGACCAAATCAATTGAAATTGTGGGTGTATAAACTTCAGTTGGTCTACTTGCTTATTACCATTTTTGTTGATTTTTGCAAATTTTTTAAAAGCTCCAAATGAGCTTGTCCTTTGGGTCTCAGTTGCCCTGTGCAACTGAGTCACTGACTACTGCACAGTGTTTTGTGCAGGTTGTACAAGGCTCATAAGAGCTTCTCAAAGTCTGGTCTTTGGTTTGTAAGTAGCCACCCAGGTCTAGTTGAGGTCTCCATACTTGGTTTTTGACTTCTAGCTTATTTGAGTGCTTAATCATAGGCTGCAACTTAGTACCCTCAAAACTGATTTTAGCATTTCACTCAATTCATCAAATCTGTGTACATGGTGATTTAGAGGTTCAAAACAGTTGAGATTAGTTGCATTTAGGTACTTGTAGTATAATATAGCTTCTGTATCAGTTTAGTGCTTATTTGTAGTTGTTGGCTTATTTCTAGTGCTTATTTCTAAGCACTTTGCACATCAGTTTCATAATCCTTCACACAACCCCTGTTTTTTATATTTTTCCTAGATTCTAAATATTATTTTAGACTTTTCCTGAAATTTTCATATTTTTCCAAGCCTTTTTGCTATTTTTCTGCATTTAAATCAATTTTTAGCACTTTTTAATTAGCATTTAATACAAATAATTCAGAAAAGTTTCAAAAAAATAATTTTTCATTTTTCCTAAGTTAATATAAATATAAAAAGTCAAAAAAATATTTTTCTAGATTTTCCTTAGTTAAATTTGTATTTTTAAGTAATTTAAGTAGTTTTAAATAATTTTTAATTCCTAGAAAATAGAAAAATATTCAGAAAAATACAAAAATAGTTTTGAAAATTCTATTTTGATATTTTAGATTTTTCTAAGTCATAATTTTATTTTTCTAGCTTTATTTCCTATTTTCTTGTATTTTAGGTTATTATTTAATAGTTAAAATTAGTTTTTAGTTAATAATAATTAGATAAATAGTTATAAAAATAATTTTCTTTTTCTATAAATTTTATTTTATCATTAGGTTTGTAAAAATGTCATTTCCATATTTTTAGGTCTTTTATTTCTTAGATTTCACTTTTTATTTGGTACGTTTACGTAGTTTTTAAAACGTACGTATTTACGTTTGTTGTGTCTGATTGTTGTGCTTCCCAATTCTGTATTCAATTCCATTCCAATCAGTCAGTAGTGTAATTTCCAATCAAATCCTTACTGATCACTATCCTTAGTGATCATTCTATCATCTGATCAAGTGTTTACACACCATTGAGTCTCCGTGGGACTTAACGACCTGGGAATTCATTATATTCTCTGATCTTCATTGCATTTGCTTCTGAGCTGTTTTAAGTTTGTTACGGTCGGCCATTCACAAGTGGTCGGCTTGAGTGATAAAACTTGACGGTTTGGAGCAGATCAAATTTTGGCGCCGCTGCCGGGGAGGCTTTAGCGTGTGTTAAACCTTTTTCAGACCCATTCTTGCACATATACCACCTTTTGTAAACAGTTTTCTTTTGTAAAGTTATCAATAATCCAAAAAGTTCATTAACACTTTTCCTGAAGTGTTAACAACACCAAAAATATTTTCATTCTTTGTTTTTATAGCATGTTTTTCAAAAATCCAAAAAAATCCATCCTTTATCTTCAAATCTGTTTAATTCTCCATTCCTTATCCTCTATAACCGTTTAATTCTTCATCTCTTATCCCTCTTAACCGTTTAATTCTTTATGTCATGGTTTTCGACATGTTCCTGGTGTGGAGGTCCATTTAACGGTGGAAATTGTCGGCGATGTACCAATGTGAGTTTCGGAGACAAATTTGTCGGTAATCCCGATCCCATTTCTAATAATGAAACACCCGATTTTTCCTACCTACCTCCACAGCCCCAATACGAATCCTACTCATGCGAGTTTTATGGGAATGATTCTCATTACGGTTTTGATTGTCCACCACGGGTCCCGCTTGTCTATGAGCCAGAACCGTGTTACAATCAGAACTTTGGTGAAAGTTATTTTCCCAATTATCTCTGTTGTGAGAATTGCGGGGGTCCTCATGCGACTTTTGAATGTCAACCGATGAATCAAAATTTTCACAATTCCAATTCTCCCGGTTTTGACAATTTCCAACCCCCACAGTATTCCATCATTCATCAATATCCTCATGATAAAACTATTGGAGAGATACTAGCTGAGGAACGAACGGCTAATCCTAGTAATCAGATGTCACACCCCCAAATTACCTGTTTTGCAGCGGAATGGAATTCCTGGGGATTGACTGTCATAGCATCACAATCACAGTTATATTGAACGACCTAAAGTGTCGTTTGGAAAATACATCGTTTGATTTAATAAAACGAGTTTACAAAGTAGGTCCCAAATGAAAATCAACTTGTCTTGGAAAAATAAGTTTATACAATTCAAACGATGTTTTAAAGTATGATATCGTCAACGACTCCACGATGTGTCCAAATGCATGCCGTGAAAATGCCTTAGATACCTAGGATAAAACATGCTAAAAGTGTCAACACAAAGGTTGAGTGAGTTCATAGAGTTTGTTTTGAAATGAAAAGCCGTTAAATCGTTTATGCAGCAACGGCATTGTAAATCGTTGAAATGTAAAGACTTTCAAAATCGCTTATGTAGCAAAGGCATTGTAAATCCGAAGTCCCAGCCCATACAAAACTTGCAACTTGACAACCCATCAAATGTGTGTAGTTTATGTTACAAACATATGATGTCAAATGAATTCACAAAAATAGTACATGACTCAATGATCGAAAATCGTTTATGCGAAAGGCATTGTAAATCCAAGGTCCAAGTCCCCATACAAAACTTGCAACCCAAGACAATCCTTGCCGGAGAATATGTATAGTTTATGTTCCAAACATATGATTTCAAATGAATTCACCATAGTACCTAACTCGCGATTAGAGCGATAGCACTTAATCAATAGCACAACTCGGCGTGAACAATAGCACATAATCCATAGCACTTAACTCAATTTATCGAGTCATGATTTAGAACGTTATCTGACGTAGCACGCATAAACAAGAACAAAACAACAATCTATATAGTATAACCTTTGATTTAGAAACAATGGAAATCATGATAGATTTTAGCCTTAAAATCTAAAGTACTTGTGAAAGTAAATGAAAACAGTTTGAGCATGTATCTCCCCAAAGAGTTTAATAACAAAGATTAAAACAAGAAAAATGGGGCTATAGAACTCACTTGGTAAACTGACGAGATGACAAGAGTGAGTACACCGAGGTATAATGTGATGCTTATCCGTACCTAGTACCAATGATATGATATGATATGAGTTTCAATGTAATGTTATGCATGCACTATTATGTAATTTATACCATTTACGGGTTTTGAAAATATTACTCGTCGTCGAAAAATACTCGTTTGACGTCTCGACCAATCAAAAATGACTTTACATGTTTTTACGTCAAAATGTCATCCTACAATGGTTTTATAATGATTTTGGTGAAATTACCATTTTTCGTCAAAACAATGTCGCCGGAAAAATCACGAAATCAACAAAAATGACTGTGTAAGTTCGATCGTTAGAGAAACTTCGACGGTTTTGGAAAGTTTTATCGATATCTAGAAGTTTCATTCGGAGTTTTCGTCCAAAAGGTCTCGATCATAAAGATAATAAGGGTTAAAGATGGTGGTTTTGGCTAATTGTGTGCAGAAAATAGTTACGCAAGTTTATGAAAAAGTGCATATCTTTGTCGTTTTAAATCCGTTTTCTACGTTTAATACGTCCTTAGCTTCGTATCAAAGTATACTAATATATTTTTGACAAGAAATAATTTGTAAAGCTTAAGGCTCGTTTTTGACTCGAATAAAGTAAAAACATGTTGCTGAAATTTCTGAAAATAATATTTTCCGTCGTCAAACTTGTAAAATCCATAACTTTTTAAGTTATAAGTCCGTTTTATCCGTTCAAGCACATTAGTTTTAAAGTATATTTTCTAAAAATAAAGGCCAAAGTTTCGTACAATCTGTTGGTTTTTCCAGAAATTCGAATTAAGGACAGAACGTAAAATATAGTTATCGAAAATAGTTTTCTCGGACAAAACCTATTCTAATCCCTTCAAATCAACTCCGAAACTAATCTAATCCTACCATACACCTTCTTAGGGTGTCATGGGTTCCTAATCACCATCAAGACCAAAGAATACCATGGGTAATTATAGGATGACCATAAGTATATATAACTTCTAAAATCATGAAATAAATGGTATAAATCACATAACTTGCATAATATCTCCAAAATGATAAGAATCATATGAAAATGACAAGGAAACATGAAAATGATGAAAACATGCTTACTAGTGATAGTGAAGAGGTGTAAGTAACAAGGATTAACTTAAATATCCTTGGTTTTTATTTCAAAACCATAAAAGGATATAAACTAGGTTGTAAACACACTTGATTTAGCAAAAATTTGATCCCTTTGAGCTTGGATGTGTGACCGGTTCTATGGAGCCAAAGAAGAGAGAAGTTTTTGCTTCTAACACTTTGATAAATGAAAATGTGTGTGAAATTATTGGATGTACAAGACTTTAAGTAAGTGAAGAAACAAAAATCTAATAAACCATACCACATTTATGGAATACCCTCCTTGTGGCCGGATTTTTGGGGCTTATGTTCCTCAAAATATATATTTTTTTTTTTTTTTAAATCTTGTGTAAATATATTTTTGTATAATTTGTATAGAAAGTGCAAGTAATAGTAAGAAATTTGTACAATTAAAGGTAAATGGAAAATTTTACAAGTAAGTTTTATTAGGTCAAAATAGATTGTAAAGAGATGATAAAAATTGTAAAAATACTTTCCTTGTGAAATTTGAGTGATAAAATAATTATCGTGATAATATTAAGAAAAACGACGTAACAATTAAACTTTAACGATTTAAGTACCAAATAAATTTGAAACACTAGGAAAACTAAAAATATAGTTTTTATGAACTAAATGTAAGTTTAAAAAATACCTCGGGATCATTTTTGAAAGTAACGGATTAATTATTAAAATAATAACTCACGCGATAACGTTTATTAAATATAATAATTACGCGTTGAAGGTGAAATGAAATGTCGTGAATGTACTAATGAGATGCACATGATGTCAATGAAATGTAGACTAATCATAGTCCATATGAAATGTACGTGATGTCATGATCATGAATTCGCCGCTAAACCTTCGAAACAAGTAAACCAAGTTTACTATAAATATTGAAATAATGAGACATGAATCGTGTCGAGAAATGACCTGAAAGTACGGGTTGTCACATCAGACTTCCGAGCCTTCACAGCATTTCAATGATTACGAGGAGTGTAATCTTCCACAAAGTTCTGAAAAAATACGCATTCGAAAGAAACTACAAATGAAAAGAATGGTGTGTAAGCTTCAGCAGATGAATATAAGAATCCGATATGATGACGATGATGATGAGGATACTATTCAAATGAGGGAATATTATGAGGACAACGAGGAGAGTGCTATTCAATTGAACGATATTATTTCTCAACTCCCTCAGTCTATTGCTATCACACCCGAAGCTCCCATTGACTTTCTCATAATGGGGACAGCCTCTTAGCACTATTCCAGAAATGGAATCGCCTAGTGTTGAGAGCCTTGTCCCAATCCCAAGTGAGTCCGAGGTTATCTCCTGTAATATGTGTGATAAGCCCCTTGATGATAATTCTTACCCTCCTCTTGACATTCCAGATGATCATGTTGATATGTTCTCCGATTCTGACAACGATTGTACTTCGTTTGACGATTCTTTATCCTATGGAGACATCGATTATGTCGAGGAACTACCTTCTGAGCTAGTTAGCTTAGAGGAGTGAGAGATTCTCATGATCCGGAAATTGAGGACAGATACTTCGTGAAAAATTATTCAATATAAATCTCCTCGTTTCTAAGATCGAATCATTCTGTGCTAAGTCAGCTTCAACTCCTATCCCCGTAGAGGATAGTGACTCTACATTGGACAAGCCCGAAACATCTCTTGAGCTTGAGGCTTTTTCCAATGATTCTCTTCATGAAGAGTTCTCCGGTGAACTCTCTCATGACATATCTCCTCCGAAATATGATCATTTCTATTTTGATCTTGAGGATGATATTGGCTCGGAGGAAGGTATACTCTATCATAAGAGTTTGCTTATTGATGATACTACCCTCACTATTCCTCCCGATATGTCTACATTTGAGGATGAAGAATGGATCCTAATTGTTATAAACATCTTTCTTCCATTCCTCACATATGATGTGACTTCCTCTCTTCTTCACTCCTTCGGGAGTGAAGACACTATCTTTGACCCCGGCATTTTCATTTATCATTTTTGAGCCGGTTCTATGTATATCTCATCGGTGTGGAACTTTCACGTGCTTCAATGTTTATCCAAACATCTTGAATGAAAGTCCGATGGAGATTGTCTCTTCCACTTATTTCCCCAAGAACCAATGAATTCGGGGTCGAGTCAAGCTAGCGACTCGGTAATCAAAAACAGTAGCATGCCATATGGGTTTTCACCCATATTTCTGACTTCTTTCTACTTTCTACCACCCTAGTGTGGGGGGGTTGCCCCACATGTTGTGTATATATAAGTGTTTCAAAAAAAAAAAAAAAAAAAAATCTTTCAAATAATGGCCGTAGTATTTCCCTTTTACGTTCTTTGTTTCGGCATAACAGCCGGTACTTTGAATATTGAGGGCAATATTCATTTCTAAGTGTGGGGGGGATTCTCACGAATTTTATCATGTAATTATTCCGCCTAATTCCCCCATTTTTGGCCAAAATTTTTTTTTGGAGTAAGTGTTTTTGCACTTACTCAATTGGTTATCAGTCCGCCATGTCTAATAAACAAAAGGATTGGCTAATCCAGGAGCAAACGGCTCTTGGTAAAGATATCTCAAATCCGTTGACGGCTTGCAATTTGCCCAAAATTGTATGGTATTCAGCTCACCATATCCTAAAAGTGAAGAGTTGGCTAGCCCGCAAGTTTATGGCTTGTGGTAAAGGCAGTGGAAAAACCATAATTGGTAATCAGCTCACCAAAGATAATATTGATAATTTATCTAAGAGTTGGCTAGTCCAGAGCAAACGGCTTCTGGTAAAGACAAACCAAATCCGTTGAAAGCTGTTGGTTTGCTCAAAATCACATGGTTATCGGTGTACCATGGTTCTTACTTGAACTAAAACATTTGGCTACTCCAGAAGTAATGGCTTTTGGTAAAGAGATTCAAATCCATTAGTTTTTCTCAAAAGATTGCTAGGGACTAGCAATAGTTTAGTGTGGGGGATTGATAAGTGTGTAAATACTCATCATTTTTGGTCAAATCTGAACTGCAAAACGTTTAAAAATGCTCAATAATGCATCAAAATACTGAAAATATTTCAAAATTGCATTTTATATGTTTCAGATGCAAAATGTTTAAAATCAGATTAAAAATGAGCTAAATTTGCATAATTGGCAGTTTCAGTCCCCCAAGTTTTAAAAGTTGTCAGAAATAGTCCCTGAGCACTTAATTTCAAAAGAAAAATCACCAAAGGTCCTTTTTAAATCATAACTTGTCAAAATTAGTCCTTTGGTGAAAAATATCAAAAGTTTTGAGAAATTACAAATTTGGTCCTTCAAGTTTGAATATTGGCAAAAATGGTCTTTGGAAAATTGGAAAATGTCAAGTTTGGTCCTTGTACTATGGAAACTTGTCACTTATGGTCCCTTGGAACAACTTTGCAATTTGGCAGCTTTGGTCCCTCAGAATTCAGAAAATACAAATTGGTCCCTATGTTATTAAACCTTTAATACACCTTTTGGACCTGCCATTACCTGTGACCCCTGCCATAAACCAATTGGACCCTTCCATTTTGGACCCTTTGCCTTATAATATTACACCAGTCAAACCCCCAAGTCAAATAAACAAACACCCCGCGCCAAAAGTCTTTCTTCCCCACTTGCTCCTCTGCAAAACCCGGCTTCCCATCCCTCCTCACCTTTACACTACCTTGTTCCCCCCACCTCAACTAACCTCCAAATAGCATTAAATGCTCCTTCAATCCCTTCACTCAACCTTCCCAGTGGATAACAAGTTTTGGCGCCAAAATCTGTTTCAATGGCCCAGATCAATTCAGGACATCCAATGGCTGAGAAAATGATGGGAATTAATCAGAGAAGTGAGAGAAGAAAGTTTGGATATAAAAGAAAGCAAAAGGATGAGAAGAGAGGGCAGTCTTGTAGTTTTTAAATTTTCATTAATGTCGTTTTTAGTATAAAAGTTTTAGTAAGTTAAAAATCTGTAATCTTTTGTTGTATTGTATTCTCCTTAAGTTGTTTTATCAATATAAACCAATTTCAAGTACCAATTTAAGTTATATTACCATTTCATATTGTTATGTTCACTGTTGCAATTTCCAAATTCAAAATCTGATGTTGAAGTTTCAAGTAGCTTATTTATAAGCTCAAACAAGCTTACATAAGCTTCATATAGCTTTTTGCAAGCTTGCATTTAAGTTTCAAGCCATTTTGGTTTTTGGTCAAAGAAAATCAAACTGGGTCAAAACTGAAGTGGAAATGGAAATGGGTTGATGCAGAAATGGAAATGGGTTGATTTAGAAGCAGTTGGGTTGGTTTAGAATAGGTAGTGGTTCATTGGTTTGACAGGTTTCAAGCCATTGTGGCTAAGGACTTTTGTAAGTGATTTTCAAGGTTTCTTTGCATTATCTTCATTTGTAGTTATAACTAGTTCAAACCTGTTTAAGTAGTTGTATTTAGGTTAATTTAACTTAGTTTGATCATTTATTTTAGCGGTTAAGTGTTTAGAGAGTTGATTGCAAATAAGTGGTTTTAAGGGTGTTTGGATTTATTGCTTTATCTGTGTTCAAGATTAGTTCAGTGGGTAACCTTTGTAGTTCTAGGCTTGTTAAGTCCCAATATACTCATATCTGTCATAGTTTTGAGCTTGCAAATATCAAAAGTCAAAATCCATCTCATCTGTCTTTAATTCTTTAACTGTTGGATCTTTTGCAAATCAAAAGGTTGTTTTGTGCTTAGATATCATAAACATAGATTGGATCAAGTTCATTACATCATATTACATCATAATCAGTCAAAAGATTGATTGCAAATCTCACAAAAGTCAACATTTCATTTTTGTTTCAAAAGTCAAAAGTTGCAAATCATGTTTTAAGCCTAACTGAAAAGATTTTTCTTTGCTTCATTTCTGGACCAAATCAATTGAAATTGTGGGTGTATAAACTTCAGTTAGTCTACTTACTTATTACCATTTTTGTTGATTTTTGCAAATTTTTTAAAAGCTCCAAATGAGCTTGTCCTTTGGGTCTCAGTTGCCCTGTGCAACTGAGTCAGTGTACACTGACTCTGCACAGGTTTTGTGCAGGGTTGTACAAGGCTCATAAGAGCTTCTCAAAGTCTGGTCTTTGGTTTGTAAGTAGCCACCCAGGTCTAGTTGAGGTCTCCATACTTGGTTTTTGACTTCTAGCTTATTTGAGTGCTTAATCATAGGCTGCAACTTAGTACCCTCAAAACTGATTTTAGCATTTCACTCAATTCATCAAATCTGTGTACATGGTGATTTAGAGGTTCAAAACAGTTGAGATTAGTTGCATTTAGGTACTTGTAGTATAATATAGCTTATGTATCAGTTTAGTGCTTATTTGTAGTTGTTGGCTTATTTCTAGTGCTTATTTCTAAGCACTTTGCACATCAGTTTCATAATCCTTCACACAACCCCTATTTTTTATATTTTTCCAAGATTCTAAATATTATTTTAGACTTTTCCTGAAATTTTCATATTTTTCCAAGCCTGTTTGCTATTTTTCTGCATTTAAATCAATTTTTAGCACTTTTTAATTAGCATTTAATACAAATAATTCAGAAAAGTTTCAAAAAACTAATTTTTAATTTTTCCTAAGTTAATATAAATATAAAAAGTCAAAAAAATATTTTTCTAGATTTTCCTTAGTTAAATTTGTATTTTTAAGTAATTTAAGTAGTTTTAAATAATTTTTAATTCCTAGAAAATAGAAAAATATTCAGAAAAATACAAAAATAGTTTTGAAAATTCTATTTTGATATTTTAGATTTTTCTAAGTCATAATTTTATTTTTCTAGCTTTATTTCCTATTTTCTTGTATTTTAGGTTATTATTTAATAGTTAAAATTAGTTTTTAATTAATAATAATTAGATAAATAGTTATAAAAATAAATTTCTTTTTCTATAAATTTTATTTTATCATTAGGTTTGTAAAAATGTCATTTCCATATTTTTAGGTCTTTTATTTCTTAGATTTCACTTTTTATTTGGTACGTTTACGTAGTTTTTAAAACGTACGTATTTACGTTTGTTGTGTCTGATTGTTGTGCTTCCCAATTCTGTATTCAATTCCATTCCAATCAGTCAGTAGTGTAATTTCCAATCAAATCCTTACTGATCACTATCATTAGTGATCATTCTATCATCTGATCAAGTGTTTACACACCATTGAGTCTCCGTGGGACTTAACGACCTGGGAATCCATTCTATTCTCTGATCTTCATTGCATTTGCTTCTGAGCTGTTTTAAGTTTGTTACGGTCGGCCATTCACAAGTGGTCGGCTTGAGTGATAAAACTTGACGGTTTGGAGCAGATCAGACCAACTTTATGAATATCTCTAAAAAGATCACTTTGTTTATTGTCTATTAGCAGCGATGTCAAAAACCAACACATTTTCGGCCTTATTAATCACAAGTCAAAATAAAATGCTAATGTTAATCACGTCATCATTTTCTCAAGCCATTTCTTAAAAACTAAGCCCAATAACAAAATTTAGACAATCACTTACATTTATTAAATGAAATATAAAAATGTGCAAAACGCACTCTTAAACCTTTTAATATTTACAACTTTTTAATATAACAAACTTTATTCGTCAAATATCTAGCAAATTCGCTAATAAAAAATTTACCGTTGCGAAGAGCTCTGGACTACAAACAAAACGAGCCTAATATCGATATGCTTTTGACGTACGTACGATTTTATATTTTTTTTTAAGTTTGATACATTTAAAAAAAAATAATAATAAACTTTTAAAACACACTCTTAAACCATAGGAGCCAAAGACGTGCAATTCTACAAAATAAGAAAATCATTTGGAATGACCGGAATATCGTTTGGAAATAAAACGTAAATATTTTAAACCAAAACGGTATCCTTTTATTCATAAAACTATAAACGTAATTTTTTTTTATATAAAGCTAAAACTTACTTTTATTCATAAATTATACTTCCTAGTCCCAAATTAATTGTCATCATTTGACTTTTTAAAGTCTTAATTTCTCAACTTTGATCTTAAATATTTTTGTTTGTGTTATATAATAATTGATGCAAACATATGAATGGATTGACTATATAATGTTTTTTCATTGGTGTAATTTTCATTAAGTATTATATAACACGTACAAAAATATTAAGAATCAAAATTGAGAAACTAAGACTTTAAAAATTCAAATGATGACAATTATTTTGAGACTAACACATACTCATAACCTTATGATCAAAACTCATACCCATCACAATCATATGAACAAAACACATTCCCATCGCAACCATATGATCAAAACATATACTATAACCATATGAGCAAGATTGTGTTTAATCAGTATGAACATCAAACACAACCTTGCTCATATGGTTGTGATGGTTAAGTATTTTGATCGTAATATTTTTAATTTATAAATAAATTTTTAGTTTCATATGGTTGCGATGGGTATGAGTTTTGATCATAAAGTTGCGATCGGTATGAGTTATAATTTATGAATAAAAGTTTAGTGTATATATAAAAAAAGTTAGCGTTGTAGTTTTATGAATAAAAGGATACCGTTTTAGTTTATAAATGTTTCGTTTTATTTTCAAATGATATTCCGATCATTTCAAACGATTTTCTTATTTTGTAGAATTGCACTTCCCCTGTGATTTAAGAGTGTGTTTTAAAAGTCTTTTTTTTTAAATGTATCAAACTTCGACAATTTTTATAAAATCATACGTACGTCAAAAGCATATCGAATTCGCTAGATATTTAACGAATAAATTTTATTATATTAAAAAGTTGTACATATTAAAAGGTTCAAGGGTGAGTTTTGCACATTTTATATTTCATTTAAAAATGCAAGTGATTGTCTAAATTTTGTTACAGTAGACTTAGTTTTTAAGAAATCATTATAGACATGGCCAACATTAATATTTCATTTTGACTTGCGATTAATATGGGCCGAACACATGTTGGTTTACATCACTGCTAATAGGCAGCGAATAAAGTAGCCTTTTTGGAGACACCCATAAAGTTGGTCCTCTGCAAGACAGCTCCTTCCTAAAAGGGCTCTACATTAATTTTCACCTCCGAAAATTGAACCATTAAGTTATGGTCCCAACATTCCTGCTGCAAACAGTAGGTAACTTACATGCTTTTGTTTGATAAGTGGGTTTCAACATTTTCATTTTACATCCCTGAATTTTTATAATTTTACATAATTGGTCCCTCATTATATGTAGCAGCAGATAGAGATCCTTATAGTTTGCTGCGGTGATTGTTTTCCCTTAAGTTATTTACTTTTTTTGTAAAACATAAACTAGTTAGAAATCACGTGCATGTACTCAGATTACACATGAATCAAATTTATTTCAAACTTTTGATTCAACATACATGCATATAAGAATTTAGCACAATTAATATTTTTAGACTGTGCATGCATATAAATACAACTAATACTTAAATTTGTTTGTTGTGTATTTATAAATCATGCTTTCATTAAAAATAACTATGAAAAAACCGTTGTCGAGACTTCAAAAGGAAACAAACAAACAAGTGAACAACTGTGGGATGAGCTATTTTACATTGGGCTGAAATGAATTTACAATGTGCTCTTTTACATTGGGCTAAATTTCGTTTATAATTGGACAGAATTATGAAGCCCAATATAGCTTTGGACAATGGATGCTCTCACACTAGTACGTAGGGGTGTTCATGGGTTGGGTAATATCCGAATAAACCGAAAACCGAAACCGAACCGAACCGAAAATAACCGAACCGAACTCATAACCGAACCGAACTTGCTAAAACCGAACCGAACCGAAATAAAAGTTCTGTTTTCGGTTCGGTTATGGTTTTAGCCCTCCAAACCGAAAACCGAACTGAAAACCGAATTTAAATAAATATATATATATTTTTATATATTTATATAAAAAAATATATTAAAACTCTTTTATAATATATATATATATATATAATATTTTTGAAGCTTGAAATTATTTTTTTTTCAAAAAATATATATAAATAAATGAATAAATTATTAAATTTGGGTAATTCGGGTTATTCGGTTCGGTTTTCGGTTATTGGGGGTTCGGTTTTCGGTTCGGTTTTCGGATCGGTTTAGTCAAATTTCGGTTCGGTTCGGTTCGGTTTTCGGTTATACCCAGAAAAAAAATTAACCGAACAAACCGATAACCGAACCGATGAACACCCCTACTAGTACGCCATGTGTCTTGCCAAATTCACATTTTTGGTCATCTACTGTCAACAAAAATTTATTTGGGAAATTTCAAATATATACCAAGTTAAACAACTTAAACATCATAATTCAATTTTTTTCTAACACAAATGTTGTATTTATGCAACTAAAACTTGTGTATTGAGAAAATATGAATATTTGATGTTTAGGTTGCGTAAATATATATCTCTCAAAGTTTATTAATAACTATAATAATCAAAAATGAAATTTGGAAAATTTGAAAATTATAGTTAATGTAGCACATCGAATACTTAGGGCTCGTTTGGTTCGCAGAATGTTTTTGACAGAATTAGAATCTGTTTAAGGAATTGGAATGTGAAGGAATGGAATGTTAGAAATTGAAATCCTTAGGATTTAAAATCTGACGGAATTGAAATATGTAAATACTAACGCATGTTTGGTTGGAAGAATGAAATGAGAAAAACAATTATATTAAAATATTTAAAATTTAATTTTAGTTTAAGATTAATAAACTAAATATTATTTAATAAATAAATTACTTATCAAATTATAATAATAATTTTTAAATAATATTATATAAACTAATATATTAAATAAATAATTTTTTTTTATATAAAATACAATTGTATTTTTAAAGTATAAATTAAAAAAGTAAGCTATAAATAAATTATATTTAATTTTAAAAAAATTAATATAATAATAATAATTTTTTTTAAATAAATAATAATTTATATTCAATTTTAAATAAATAATAATTTTAAATCTTAATAACATGGTTGTTTATAAAAAAAAATAATAATAACAATAATAATTAAATGATCATTTATAATAATAATAATAATAATAATAATAATAATAATAATAATAATAATAATAATAATAATAAAATAAATAAAAATAATAATAATTAAAATAATAATAATAATTAAAATAAAAAATAAAAATAAAATAAATAAATAAAAAATAATAATAATACTAATAATAATAATAATAATAATAATAATAATAATAATAATAATAATAATAACAATGATAAAGATAATATGAATTCCATGGAATCGTAAACAATCCTTCTCATATTGGCATGGAATGTTGAATTCCATATATATGGGATTTTGAAGGAATTTCATTCCATTCCGTTTGCCAACCAAACACAGTAAGGAATGGAATTCAGATTCCAAATTCTTTAAAATTTTCAACCAAACACGTTATGAAATGGAATTGAATTCCAATTCCACCAGAATCCTTAGGATTCCGCCGAACCAAACGGGCCCTTAGAGCATACAGTATGTCATGAGGATCGTCGGCTGTCAATGGCCGTTGGCGGTTGTCAACACATTCCATTGACGAGTTGTCATTCCTTGCAGAATCGTGGTTCCAACTCAACAACCGCGAGAAATTTTCATTTTCTGAAGTGTAATGTTTAAGTGATACGGTGAAAAAAATTAAAAAGATCATTAGTCGTGATGAAAAGATAATACAAAAGAAATGACAAATAACATAGATGAATAAGTAATGTGACATCTATATAACAATAGTCATTTAAATTTTTTAACATACAATATCCTTTCCTTCTATATAGATAAAAACATTAATTATCTCTTTATAATTTTCAAAATTTAAAGGCAAAATATCAGCATTAATAATCAAAGTCTCGTAAAAAAATCAAAACAAATCCCCAAAATCACAAAATTTTCGGGCCCACGTTACGCCATAAAGAAAAAGAACAAACCATAAAAGAAAAACCGTTTGATCATCGTCCTCTCATTTCATTTTCTTTCAACTGGTATGTTCACATTTCTTTTCTTTTATATATAGTCGTCAATCACTTGTTATAAAATGTATGTACTAGTACTAGTTATTGTTACTTGTTGTTATGGGTCTAGGACACCATGCATTTTTGTAGCGCAGTGTTAATTCACGTATAAAATGTGTTTATTATCATGATTAGAAATGCAAGTTTGTTTGACAGTGAGTGTTTAGCGTTTTTGTTTATTTTTTAGATGTTACTTGAAGAAGCTCATGTTTTGCTTTTACGATATTTTACACTTTATAATCGCACATACATCTACGTTACTTAACGCTTTTGTAAAACAAACAGTGTTGATGTTACGCTTAGTTTTGTCAAACATACCCTAGATGTTAGGCAGCAATTGTTTGTTTTATAAAAGCGTTTTGGTAACGTGGTTTTATTTATGATTATAAAGTGTAAAATGACACAAAAGCTAAAACTAACGCTAAACGCTTCTTCAAGTGGCGTTTAAGAAAAACAAAACGCTAAATGCACCTTGCCAAACAATGCCTTAAATTCTAAACATTAAATTTTTGCTAAATGCTAAACGTCAAACGCTTTTAAAAGCTCCTTGACAAATATACCTTCAAGATGGTGTTTGGGCATTTTACGCTCGTTGCGTGATTACAGATAATAAATACTCCGTACAATTGATATAGTACTTTTAGGGTGTTTTAGATTGTTAACATTTGATTATATATTTGGGTTTATTGGACTAATTAAGTAGTTTTGGAACTAAAACGTTCACGACACAAATGGAAAGGCTCTGTAAACTTAAATTTTGTGTAGATTTTTACTGTGATAAGGCTTATTCACCGATAAGAATATATTTCGTGTGAATGTTGTTAACAATTAATTGCTATATAAAATGGGTTGCTGCTTTCAGGCGCTTGTTTGGTTAATAGCTGAATACTTAAGAGGGTGTTTGGTATTGTTCATTACTTATTACAAAAGGACGAGGTCATCATTTTTTAGGGTGTTTGGCATTGGTTATAGAGAATACTGCTTGTTAGACTAATTTGACAGCGTAATAAGTAGTTATAATTGATAATGTTTGGTAAGCAGTTTCAATTTGCTTATGTGCTTATTTCAAAATGAGCAGTGTTCAATAGTCAGGTTTGAGATTGTTTACTCCAAACAGCTTACTAGAAAATGTAAATGTTATACGCAGTGTTAACAAGTAGTCCCAAACACCCCTTAAAACTGTTTATCGTGCTCTAACTTTTAGTATGGTAAGGAAGAAATTTCAGGGTGTCTGCGACTGCTTGTGATCATTTGCATGTGAATAAAGCTGGTTTTAGGCTGTTTGGGATTACTTATACAAACTGCATATAAGACTCTATTGACAATGTTCGGGTTTGGAATTGCTTGCTCCAAACATCTTACTACTGTTATAAAAGGAGTTGTAATAAGTAGTCCCAAACATCCCTTAGAACTGTTTTAATATAACAGGGAAGCACCTTTAAGGTCTTTCGGATTGCTTGTGATTATTGGAACTTGAATTAAGATGATTTAGGGTGTTTGTGCTTATCCAAACCGCATATAGGATTATTTGATTTAGAAATTACAGTAGTTGTTTCTGCAAATCTCAGTATGAGCTGGACTGTAATCTGCTTTTCATTTAAGCAATTTTAGTAGCAATATCGAAACACCTGCTGAGTTACTTGTGTTCAGGGGATGTTTCGAAGTGCGTTTTCAAACTGATGGAGTGATTGTTGCGATATTATGATTCATTATTAAATAGTTATTCTAAAGATAGACATAGGTACACGACTTTCGCTTTATCAAAACTGATCAATTTAATCGCAACAACCCCTTTGTCAAACACGACAACATCGATTATATATACAATCATGCTGACCATACAGAATTTTATTACGTATAGCTTTATTGTGCTGCCTGTAACTTGTTATATCAAGATGACATTGATTATTTTCTTTAATAAGATTCTAACACGTGATTCTCACAACATGTTGGTCCCTTCTTTGCTAGTCAAGATATGGCACCACGAGGTAAGCGAGCGCTAGCTCAGAATAATGAACAAGAGGATGGTCACAGTGCTCTAATTAAACAGATAATAATCGATGAACTTCCGTTCTCTGCTGTCGACCAAGAGGGATTCAAAGAATATATGGAAGCCGAATATTATCGTGGTTTTCAGATCCCGTCTCATGAAATAATTGCTAGAGATTGTGTCCAAGTTTTCATGGAAGAAAAAGCAAAGTTGAAAAGCTTGATTAAGAAAACAGATCAAAGGGTTTGCTTAACCTTGAATATATGGACGTCGAAACAGTCAGTGAAATACTTATGCATCAGTGCTCATTTTATTGATAACAATTGGGAATTACACAAGAAAATCATCGGTTTTAGTCCACTAACAAGCGATAATGGAGAGGAGATAGGAAGGGCTGTTGAAAAGTGTCTTCTTGATTGGGAAATTAGTAGCGTTTTAACCATCTCTGCTGGTAGTGCAAGTTCGTATGATGCTGCTATTGATTATTTGAGAACACGGTTATTGAATAAGGTATTGGATGGTAAGTTTCTTCACCTCAAATGTATCATTGACTTCATCAATGATTTGGTAACAGATGGCTTAAACTTGTATCCTGAGTCAGTTGCACGTGTGCGTGAGGCTGTTAGATACGTGAAAGGATCACCGGCTAGGGTTGAATTGTTAAAAAAATGTTCTAGAGAAAGGAGTGGGGAGTTTGGAGACTTTGCTAAAGAAAAATTGATGAAGACAGATTGCTTTTTGTTTCTTGATTCTCCAACTATACCGACCTCTACTTATTGTATGTTAATGGCAGCTAACATATTCAAAGAAGTTTTTGATTTGTTTGAGGAGAAAGATCCTATGTATAAGCGTCACATGGAAAATACTTGTGGGATCCTAAAATACAAGGATTGGGGAAAGGTATCAAAGGTTGAAAATTTCTTGAAGGTTTTTTACAAGTCAAGTGACGATATATCGGAGATGTTTCTAACATCTAATAAATTTTTGGTTGAAATGGGTGGTATTGATTTTCATTTGGATAACTGGGGAAGATGTGCCAATAAGGAGAAATTATCTATGATGGCACTTGACATGAAAGTAAAGTTTTATAATTACTGGGGAGATGTCGATAAATCGAATATGTTTATATATGTTGCAAATATACTCGATCCTCGTCAGAAGTTGGGATACATTGAATTCTATTTTCAGAACATCTTCAAACATGATTACACTGACGAAGGAGAAAAAATGTGGAAACATAAGATGAGGATGGTGCTTACTTCACTTTATGATGTGTTTGATGACTACAAAAGTAAGATTGGGGGCCCACAAGGAAATCCAAATGCTCAAAGTCGTATTTTTATGGGAAAGTATTTGGGTGAAGAACAGGGTGATTGTACATCAAGGTTAATGAAGGGTAAGCCGCTTCTTGGAAGAAATGTAAAAGGACTGACAGAACTGGATAAATACCTTAATGAGGAAAGTTTACAGAATGCTGATGGTTTGGACTTGCTAAAATGGTGGAAGAATTTTAGTGGGCAATTTCCAATATTGTCCAAAATTGCTAAGGATGTTTTGGCTCTTCCTATTACTGCTGTTAGATAAGAGACGTGTTATTGCACCGATAGTAATGTGTTAAATGACTTCAGAAGTTCTTTGTCACCTTCGATGGTTGAAGCTTTAGTTTGTACTCAAGATTGGATTCGCGAGTCAACAAACGAAAGTGAAAGTGACTGAGTTAGTGTTTGCCTTATCTTGACAGCTCTGCAAAAGGTAATTTAACTTAATTTACCATGAATTATTAATTTATTCTATTTATATTCTCAATATTTTGTTTTGATCGTGATCATCTTCTTTTGGTAGATGTTAATGGACTAGTGGAGCCTGATTGAATTCTCAGTTCAAGATTCGGCAATTTTTTTCTGGTTATGCATGTTTAGTTATTGGACTTGTTCATGTTACTTTGGTCTTATTGTTCTGTTATTGTCAATTTATGATTTGTACTGGTTTGGTATGGTATACACTTTACTTGCGGTTTTTATTATTTTGAATTAACTGGTTGTCTTTTCCTGTTTATTCAAGAAATATATTGCTGCTGCGAAGTTAAATTTCTAGTATGTGTTTTGATTGTCGGTGAAACGTTGTTATATGCCGGACCTGGTCGGTAAATTATATGGTTACTGTTGTCAGTGAATTACCAACTTGTCGTAGCAATGATTATCACAAAAGATATTCACATGAGCAAAAGCTGGCATGTACTGACGTGTGATCGAACCAAATACTTACAACTGAACTTGTTGCTTATCATATATTGTTTGGTTTGATCCCCATCTTGGTGATCTAACCAAATAAATTTAGTTAAGTCTGTGAGAGATACCGAACTCATTTAGACTTATATATATGTTCTGTTTGTGAGATCCAGACCCTGTATTGAACTTATATATACTTTACTTTTTTTTTTCTAGTCAGGTAGGCGGTAACAGAAACGTTGTGCACGAAAATAAACCATCTTGACTATAGTTAAAAGAGACAGCTAATGTTTAATGTGCTTATGCGAAGTCTGACATTTAGGACACCGTTTCAGCATTTACAAGTGTATTTACAGTATAATCATAATAAGAACATAGTTTATCAAAATCAAGAAAATACTCATAAAAGAGATACATATAAATCTCAATATATAACTTGATTAAACTTATAAGGACTAACTGTATATCAATGTGATCTAGATCTTCAATCCAGTGTAACCCTACACAATGGACACTCATTCACACATGACAACCAACAATTAACACAATCTGCATGAAACTCATGTCCACAACCCAGTGTCCCTATCCTCTCGTTTTCTTTATACTTCGACATACAAAGAGTACACTCGCCATCCATCTTATCATGTCTTACGCTCACTTGTATATGCTTTGAAATCTTCTCATCAATAGATATACCTGAGCCACCAATGTCGTCGTTGCCTCGTTGTTCTTGATATTTTTCTACAGCTTCGCGTGCAAGACTGAGTACATTGACTGTCTCTAGTGCAATATGTAAGAGGGGAACATTGTTCTCAAGGGCACGGTCCAAAAGTCACAACATCACATGATGGCAACACAATAAAGGGTGATCCAGAGATTTAATGTGGCTGATGATCTCGATGAAAGCTCGAAGATCATCAAGATGTGGATCAGTTCAAAGACCTCCACTGAAAGTACAAAACTATGCTGACTTTGAAGAGTCACTGCTAAAGCTCAAAGATTGCGGAAGTGAAGAATTAAAGTCTACTAGCTCAGAACAGAAGACAAAATAGAATGCTAGGATTCAAAATGTAAATCATGGGGTGACCTCCCTTAGGGGGAGATTGTTAGGATTTAGAAAATTCATAGTGAAGTATCGGTCACCCCAACTATTATCTAGCATAAGTTAGCTCGTAAACATATCGTTATTTACCAGTTTATTAGTTAGTTATTAGCTTAGTTTAGCTTAGAGTAACACCGTGGAGGAAGGACGGGTCTTTACCCACTGTATGCTTGATCCACAGTCCGACTGGAGGACGTAGTCTTTGTAAGTAGAAGGGGTGGTGCTTCATTCTCAATCTAACCTTTCTTTTTTGTTTATCTCTCTAGAACCACCCTCTCTTCTCTTCATCTCTCTAAAACCATGGCTTTCTTGTATCATCACCATCCAAGGCCACCCGAATCATCATAACACAATAAATGTAAGATCCGACAAAACACAAGATAGACTGATGCGATGGAATCCCAATGTGAATATGGTATGCCCTCTTTGCTCCAAATGCAATGATTCACACAATCACCTGTTCTTTAAATGTATTTATTCAAATGAGGTTTTGGTTGACATGAAAGATAGAATGAAGGTTAGAGATGTTGATAATGAGTGAAGGAATATAACTGATAAACTTTCTAAAATGCCCTGTAACATTAATATCAGAAGTGTAGTGAGAAAGATGGTCCTATCTACTTATGTCTATTTTATATGGAGAGAAAGGAATGATAGACTTTTTACTGATGATAAAAAGAGTCCTGGAGCATTAATAAAAGAGATTGTTGAAAGTGTAAAGCTGCAGCTGTTAAGCATAAAACTTAAAAGCTCTGTGCAAGTTAGAGATGTAGCAGAAGAATGGGGATTAAATTTGAAAAATATCAATTAGATATGTTGAGAATGCAATCTGGGGGATTGATGGTGTTTTTGGTTGGTTTAGGTAGGGGTTTTGTTAGCTGGTTGTATTTCTTTCATGTAATCCTCTGTGGGCATGTCCATGTAGAGGCCTGAATTATGATGTATTCATGTTTGATGTTAATATAAATTTCACCCTTTTACACCAAAAAACTTAAAAACGTTATACATGAATCTTACTGAAAATTGTCAACGAATAATTGTTTTTCAGGTATATTTACATTTAAAAAATAAAATAAAATAAGCAAATGCCAATACTATTTCAGAAAGTCTTATTTTTAAGCAAGCTTATAAGTAACCCTAAAGTGTCAAGATAATGGTAAGATCTTAAAGAGTTCCAAATATGAATAGAAGCCTAGAAGCATAGAAGCATAGTTGTTAAGCTCCCGATCCCGATTCTGATTTTACAATCTTATGATTTTATGATTTTACAAAGAAAAAACGATCCGAATCTTACATAGGATCTTAACAAGCTTAAGATATATTTTGTAGGATCCCGATCTTGACAATAAGATGTTAAGATTTATTCCGATCCGATCTTACTTTCTCGAACCGCAAATCAAAAATTACAAATTTATAGTTTATGTTTTTATATAATTTGAAAACAACATGTGATTCTCTTAAACATTCCATATTCATAATTTAGGACAATATTTCTATAAAACATTCATATAATTTTTGGTTTATAATAATTTATAGATTTGAATAATATCACAAAGATTATTAAAAAATGACATTATAGTAGAATCTTAAAATCGAATATGATCTTAGGATCACAATTTTGCAAAAACGAAAATGATCTTAGATTGAATCCGATCTTAAAAACATTACTCCCGTCTATATTGTTTGGAGGGAACTTAAGAGAGACAGTATTTTGGCGGGAAAAAAGAAGCCAAAAAAATATATTTAATGGGCCCATTTCGTTCTTCTAAAAGGTACAAAACTGAAGAAAAGAACAGAAAATTCCAAAAACCCTACAACCGTTTGCGTTCCGCCCCTCGATCACATTTCTACTCACACTCAACTGGTATTTTTTTTTTTTTTTTTTTTTATATTGACTATTTCTTTTGTCTATATTGTCACAGTCTGACAGTCGATGATTATTTGAAATGTGTTTGATGTTCAAGTTATGGGGTTGACGTTCCTTGAACATATGGACTATACAGACTAGTAATTTTAGTTAAAAATGTTGTGTAGTTGAAGAAAAACATTCTTAATTTTCTATCTCTTCTCAAAGGTTTAAATCAGAGAAACTGTGACCCCATATATAGTTTGTGTGCAGAGCAGTGACGGAAAAAGGGTGGATCCCGGGACACACATGGATTTTTGTGGAGTAGTGTTAATTTTGTCAAAAAACCTGGATTTTTCTTAAATGCACTCAGACTTTAAAAATTGTGTTTGTAGTATTAGTAAGTGCACCAACCTGGTCACATTGTGTCCTAGTTCTGTCCCTGGTGCCGAGTGACCCTTTCTTAGTGACAAAGTCTCATGCAATGAACCAGGGGCAGGCCGAGGAGGTTCCGGAGGTCCGTGAATCATATGGACTTTTCCAGCATAGTGTAAAGTTATGTCAAACCAGTTTTTTTCAAAATGCACCAAGTTACAAATTGTTATGTTACGAGTCTTCTTTAGTTTTAGTAAAATGCACATCATGACTTTAATCCTGAGATATGCTAGTTTTAGGCGTTTGTTTGGCTGATACTTTTTAGAGTATATTTGATCGTTTATCCAAACTGATTATGTGATTATTTGACACTGTTTGGACACGGAAATAATCAGGCTTGGAATAAGCAATTCCAAGCATACCCCCGGTATTGTTTAAGGAAAATGATTCGTAGACCTAGGACCTAACAATGAGAGTGAGACGCATGTCTAAATGAATAGTGATTATAGAAGTATTCGGTTTGTTTAGAGGGTGTTTGGGATTCATCAAAATACTGAGACGCGACACCTTCCAACATGTTTTCACACCCTTACAACTCGTCTATTACTACTGTACTAATTTTAGAAGTGTGTTGTGAATACTACCAATGATTTTAAGATTGTATAAGCAATCCCAAACACCCCTTAATATTCTTTCTCCAAAATGTTTACGTCGCACTAAGTAGTTTAAATCTTTTGATTTTTAATCCCACAATACCCCTTAATATGTTTAATGTGCTTAAAATAGTAGAGAAGCAGTTTTGCATTATCAAGTTTGGAAGTGATTTAATACATTAGAGAAGAAGCTTTAAGGTTGTTCTCTTATGTGATTTGTTGACTTTGAAATAAGTCGCGTTTAGTTACCCATTCGAGAGTTGTTTATTAGACCTTACCTGATAAGCAGTTTAATAAGCATTATAGAAACACCCTTAAGTTAGATCTGCTCGAGGATTGTTTGAAGATGTGTTCTTAGATTCATTGTTTTGCTTTCAAGATTCATAATATGATAACTATAAACTATTGCATCTATGAAACATAGATACATGAGTAATTTTATTGGCCCAGAATCTAGATGTAATGTGTATAACTTGTTATATCAAGATGACATTATGTGATTTGTTTTGTAAGATTCTAACATTTGATTCTCACTGCATTGTTGGTCATTTCTTTGCTCTCTCGGATTCTAGAGAACGAATATGGCAGCACGTGGCAATAGAATGAATACTCGGAAGCCTGAACAAGAGGATGTGCTAAAATCTTTGGTAAGAATGGTAGTAATCGACGAACTTCCGTTCTCTATTGTTGAACAAAGCGGATTCAAAAACTTTATGCAAGCTTTGTGTCCTCCTAGTATTCAACTCCCTTCTCCTGAAATGATATCTAAGGGCTGTGCCAAACTTTTTGAGGATGAAAAGCTAAAATTAAAAAGTTTCATTAAGAAAACAAATCAAAGGATTTGCTTGACCTTGAATACTTGGACGTCCAACCGGACAGAGATTTACTTATGCATCACTGCTCATTTTATTGATGAAAATTGGAATTTACACAAGAAAATAATCGGGTTTACTCCAATTTTTAGTGATACTGATGGAGAAGAGATAGGTAATGCGGTTGAAACATGTTTACATGATTGGGAAATTAGTAATATTTTGACCATCTCTACTGGTATAGCAAGCTCAAATGACGCTGCTATCAATTATCTGAAAACAAGGTTAGTGAATAATGTCTTGGATGGTAAGTTTCTTCACCTTAGATGTATCGTTGACTTCATCAATGATTTGGTAAAAGATGGCTTAAACTTGTATCCTGACTCGATTGCACGTGTTCGTGAGGCAGTTGGATATGTGAGAGACTCACCGGATAGACGGATAGGGTTAAACTGATAAAGCAATGCTTACGAGAATATTGGAAAAATTTTGATAAGATTTCAGGAGGGATTAGAGATCATGCTAGAGAACATTGGTTGAAGTCCAAATCTTTTGTGTGTCTCGATGATCCAACTAACTGGACCTCTACTTATGAGATGATAGTGGCGGCTAAAACGTTTAAAGAAGCTTTTGATTTGTATGAAAGTAAAGATCCTACTTATAAAAGTGACTTGGAAGATATTTGCGGGGTCCCAGAATATGGTGATTGGGAAAATGTTATGAAGGTCGAAAATTTCTTGAAGGGTTTTCATCGGACAAGTGAAAATATAACAGAGCTGTATTTAACAGCTAATAAGTTTTTGATTGAAATTGGTGATATTGATTTGCATTTGGATAATTGGGGAAGATGCGCCCATGGTGAAAAATTATTTACGATGGCTCTTGATATGAAACTAAAATTTGATCAGTGTTGGGGAAATGTCGAGAATTCAAATATGTTAATGTATGTTGCCAATATACTTGATCCTCGTCATAAGTTGGGACATATTGAAAATTATTTTATGAACATTTTCAAACATGATTACACCGAAGAAGGGTATGGAATGGTAAGGCGGTTGTTGAAGGTAATGTAGAAAACATGACAGAACTTGATATATACCTTAACGAGGAAAGTGAAGATGATGTTGATAGTTTTGACATATTACTTTGGTGGAAGAAAAATAGTAGAAGATTTCCAATTCTGTCTAAAATTGCTAAGGATGTTTTGGCGATTCCAATTTCAGCCATTGGATTGGAGTCGGGTTTTAGCACTGACGGTAATGTGTTAGATGATTTTCGAAGATCTTTGTCGCATTCAATGGTTGAAGCTTTAGTTTGCACCCGTGATTGGATACGCAAGTCAGGAAAACAAAATCAAAGTGGAAGGTAATTTTCATACTCATGACAACTTTGCGAAAGGTAACTGAACTTATTTTACCATGAATTTGATTTTTGCGTTTGCTATGTACTTAATGTTATGTTCTGATCATAATCATCTTTTTTGTTTTCGTAGATGTTTATGAACAAGTGAATGGTAAGTGAAATCTCTCAAGATTCAGCAACTGGTTATTGGTTTTTGTTTTCAGAGTTATCTATTGTTGGACCTGTTCTTGTTGGTTTTTTTGCTTTTTATTTCTGCTATGTAATGCCTTCGATTGATTTTTCGGTTTTGTATGGTATACATTCAGGCTTGCAGTTTTTCATATATGGATTTTAACTGCTACATTTATCTCCTTATACTTGACAGTATTTCTTTGATTTGTTCTTTAATGTCTGCGTTTAATTGCTCAAAAATTTTAATCAACCATATGAACCTTTTGTTGTTGAAGGGGATTTCAGAAGGATGGAAAAAAGTTTATCCAAAATGTTGCTATGAAATTTAAAACTACCAATTTGCAATCAATAGCTTATCTAGGAATCAAACAGACAGTTGATCGGCATGTTGTCTAACATTAAGTGTTAGGAGAACAATGTTCGACCAGTTCCATAGAAGATAATCTTAGTGAACGGGTCATGATCATTTCACAATATAGTTGTGGAACAAATAAAATTCCTAAAATTTGGCACATAAATTTTGTAAGCAAACTTTGGCCACAAAATTGACTTGTTTTTTGTCAACTTTTTGTAATTCATCGCTAACAGTAGAATACTGCGCATTCAAGCAATCATTCACCAATGACGCCAGGCATCTAACAACACATCACTGATAATGAAAACACAATCACGTTAAAAAGCAGATATAGAGATGCATATTCTGAAGAACGATGACAACAAGCAGGTCATCCAAAGTGATAGACCCTGAGTCGAGTATACACCATACCAAATCAACGTACAGAAAGAAAATAAGAAGACAATAACAGAACCATAAACCAAAGCAACATGAAATAGTTCAGGCTCCAAGAAAACCATAAACCAGCAGCTGAATGTTGAACTCAGAATTCAAATTTAGGCTTCACTTCTTCATATAACTATCTACAAAAGAAATTATGATGATCAATACATAATATACAGTATGTAAAATAAACAATACTGTAATTGAACTGATGGTCAATTAAGTTATAATACCTTTTTGCAAAGTTGTCAAGATACGGCAAATAATCATCCACTTTCATTTTCCTTTTCTGACTCGCATATCCAATCTTGGGTACAAACTAAAGCTTCAACCATTGAATGTGACAAAGAACTTCGGAAGTCATTTAACACATTACCATCGGTGCTAAAACCCGACTCCAGTTTAACAGCTGAAATCGGCAGTGCCAAAACATCCTTAGCAATTTTAGACAAAATTGGAAATTGCCCACTAAAATACTTCCACCATTTTAGCAAGTCCAAACCATCAGCATTCTGTAAACTTTCCTCATTAAGGTATTTATCCAGTTCTGTCAGTCCTTTTACATTTCTTCCAAGAAGCGGCTTACCCTTCATTAACCTTGATGTACAATCACCCTGTTCTTCAGCCAAATACTTTTCCATAAAAATACGACTTTGAGCATCTGCATTTCCTTGTGGGCCCCCAATCTTACTTTTGTAGTCATCAAACACATCATAAAGTGAAGTAAGCACCATCCTCATCTTATGTTTCCACATTTTTTCTCCTTCATCGGTGTAATCATGTTTGAAGATGTTCTCAAAATAGAATTCAATGTATCCCAACTTTTGACGAGGATCCAGTATATTAGCAACATAGATTAGCATATTTGAGTTCTCAACATCTCCCCAATACTTGTAAAATTTTATCTTCATATCAAGTCCCTCAGGCCCAGAACATCTTCCCACGTTATCCAAATGAAAATCAATTCCACCAATTTCAGCCAAAAATCTGTTAGATGTTAAATACAGCTCTGATATATTTTCACCTGACTTATAAAAACCCTTCAAGAATTTTTTGACCTTCTTTACCTTTTCCCAATCATCATATTTCGGGACCCCACAAGTTTCTTCCATCTCACGCTTATATGTAGGATCTTTTTCCTCAAAGAAATCGAAAGCTTCCACAAATGTTTTGGAGGCCTTTAACATCTCATAAGTAGAGGTCCATCTCGTTGGACAATCAAGCAACAAGAAAGACTCGGATTTCATCCAATATTCCCTTGCAAGATCTCTAAACTCAACTCTCCTATCAAATTCTTTCCAGTATACTCTATTACATTCTTTTATCAATTCAACCCTAGCGGGTGATTGTCTTACATATCTAATAGCCTCACGCACACGTGCAACCGAGTTAGGATACAAGTTTAAGCCATGCTTTACCAAATCATTGATGAAGTCAATGATACATTTAACGTGAAGAAACTTACCATCCAGTACACTATCCACGAATTGTGTTTTCAAATAATCAATAGCAACGCCATACGAACTTGCACTTCCGGTAGAGATGGCCAAAACATTAATAATTTCCCAATCATGTAAGCATTCCTCAACCGCCCTTCCTATCTCCTCTCCATTATCACTAACAAGTGGACTGAAACCAATGATTTTCTTGTGTAATTCCCAATTATTATCAATAAAATGAGCACTGATGCATAAGTATTTCACTGACTGATTCGACGTCCAAGTAGACAAGGTTAAGCAAACCCTTTGATTTGTTCTCTTAATTAAACTTTTCAACTTCAATTTTTCATCCATGAAAAGTTTGACACAATCGCTGGCAATCATTTCATGAGACGGTATCTGAAAACCAGGATATGTGGCTTCCATACGTTCTTTAAATCCCTCATCTTCAACAGCAGAGAATGGAAGTTCATTAACTATGATCTGTTTTACTATTTCTTTTTGAAGCTGCTCTTGTTCGACCTTCTGAGTTTTTGCCTTCTTAACACGTGGTGCCATACCTAGAAAATACTACAGTTGATTAGCAAAGAGAAAATCATCAAAGGTTAGAATCTTATAAATAATATCATAATTTCATCTTGATATAACAAATTACACACAACATAAAAATATATATAACTCCTCGAGATAATCATCGGGTAGGTCAATAATATGTCTATCTGTGTCTAACTTAGGTGTTTCCGATTCTTAAATTCAAACAATCCGTTAAACAAACCCACATCCAAACACCCTTTCAACACAAATAACTTAGGGGAATACGAGGTGTTTCAGTATTGCTAATAAAACTGCTTAACTATTGAAAACTATGTATTGCTCTGTCAAGTAATATGATAAGCAAACTCAAACAGCTAAAATTCGCGTCTCTAATGTATCAAAATCACAGTAGACTGTTAGAAGGGATGTTTGGGATTGCTTATAATATTGTTTACTGATTTATAAAGTAAGCAATTTGGAATAACCAATCACATTACTCATAATTCACTACTGCTTATTTCATATACCAATAATGACAAGAAATCCCAAACACGCTAAACACAATTTCCCTAGTGATTAAAAGAGATAAGCACTTTTTTTGTTTTTTGGTGCAAAGGTGAAAGTTTTATTAATAACACAAAATAAAACATCAAAGATACAAGAGATAGACATGCCTAAACTCTTATCACAAAAACAACCACTACCTCAAAGAGATAAGCACTTCGAAATAAGTAGACAAGCAAAAGCCGTTTGGACGACATAAGCACTCCAAACTGTTGACTATTTGGTTAAAATTAGTAGATAAGTAGAAAAAACAAGCGTCCTAAACACCCTCTAAAAACTTGTTTAATATATATTCCAGATTTCAATAAACGTCTTCTCCATAACACAAGTACCAACACTTTTTTTGCATCGCTTATTAAAACTGCTTTCGTGATAAGAAGTTTGGAATTAACATTCCCAAACCGATTTTTGCAAAAACAGCTTATTATACCAGCAAATAAACCTATTTTCAGTTTGGATAAGCAATTCCAAACACCAAAAATACAGCTTAATTCAAATGCAGATAATCAAACGCAATCCCAAACACCTTAATCAAACGCAATCCCAAACACCTGGAAAAACTGTTTTACTTTATCAAAATGCAATAAACAGGTTTAAGGGGTGTTTGGGACTACTTATCACATATTAATAACTACGCATTTGACTATCAAAATAGTAATTACATAAACAGTTTAAATACAAACACAAACACCCTAAACCATTAGTACATCTCTTCATTAACAAACACTACCAAACACCCTCTTAGGTAACCATTAACCAAAACCAACATATGAAAGCATGCAACAATGCGTTTTGTTAACACTATTCCTACGGAATGAGGGTGGATTTTTGGGGCGTAGCGCTAACTTTTGTAAAAAATGTGCTTATAGTTTTGTTTAATTCTTTTCAAATGCACCTGGTCATTTTTAGTCCGGTATGTTGGACCCACTCGCCCAACCCCGCCCCAAAGACAGTATGTGAAAGACAATATTTAGACCGACTCTGCGGACCCACATTGGAAAAGGTGACCATTTTCATGCAAATTCTCTCCACCGGAACCAAATGGTTGAAAACTTATCATTAAAAACTACATTAAATCATTTTTAACACTCTAAAAAATTGGTATCACTCCTTAGTATGTAAAATTCTAACAATAATAATAACCACATAATCGTTGACTAACTTTGACTATATAAAAGTGAAATATACCAGTTGATTGTGAGAAGAAATGTGAATGGTGAACGTCGCCGGCGAACAAATGATGGCCGGAAAGTGGAAGGTGACGGTGGTGATCAAACGGTTATGTTTTTTTTGGTCATTTTTTATGTTTTTATTTCAGCATATGGCTTTTGTCTCTTTATTCCAAGGCAGATATAGTGGTACGGTAGCCATTAATTTTGGGCGTTTGGTTTAGGGGTATGTGGCGAAATGGGCGTTTGGTTGTGAAATGCGCCGGAGTTGGAGCTTATATTATAAACGAAATTTATATTGTTATAATATTGTTTGCCGAGTTAGTTGGAGATACATCTTATTAATATAAAATCGTATAAGAAAATATCAAATTGCATTCAAGTGTATTTTCAACTTTTGGTGATATTATATTTTGAAGGGTGTATAGGTAAGTTGACTAACTATGAGCCCCATAAGCATGTCTCAATTGGCTTGGTTTTATGAAGATCAAGGGCGGAGTTGGTAACGTGATTAGTAAGTGTTGAGTCACCCCTAATTAATTCACTTCATTTATTAGTAATTTTGATTACAAGTCGCTTTTCTACTATGTTCTACATTCAGCCATTTATTCCATAGACATGTCTATAAAATTCATAGATGAATAACTTAAACAACAAAAGACAACATTAAAAATTATCTTTTGAAGCGATATTTATCATTATAACCTTTTGCGTGAAGCACGCTCAGCCCCCTTAACTAAAAAATCATGGCTGCAGCCTGTAGCCTTGATGGAGAATTGTTGCTTGTAAAAGTTTTCTAAGTTTGTGTGACAAATAAAACTTCTTTTATAAGCTAGCTTATTTTAAAAAGTTCAGCCCTCATAAGCTCTTATAAACCCACGCCAAACACAACCTAAATAAGGGTCAATCAGGGTTATTCAAACCTTGTTTTACTTATAAAAATCACTCAAATTTTATTATTGTTTTGGTAAAATAAGTCAAACTTTATTTTTGCTAAATTAATCATTCAAGTTTAAATGTTGTTTCAATATTATGAATTATTAAAAATTTGTTTAACTAAAGAGATCTAAATAAGAAAACTAATAAATTTGATTTTTATTTTGTTGTATATAAAGTTGATTAAAAAATTTGAATGATCAAAACGTGTGATTACTAGTTACGCACAAGTAATCGATGCATAGCTTAATAGTTTAAAGACAACTTTCGAAAGCATAATTTCATCAATTTCTTTATAAAATTCACAAAGATTGAATGATTTGAGTGATTTTTTTCGTTGAAAAAATGTTTGATTTGAAGAAACAACTTTAAAAATTAAGCATTTATTAATGAAACAGAAATAAAACTTGATTACCAAATGATCATTTCCTTTTAAATAAATGATAGTATTTTTCTAGTTTTTAGGTGTTCATTTTATTATTTGCATTTTTTAAGAGATAATTTTATTTTTTTCCAAAATCAAAAGTGACATTTACTGTATTGACTTTTCAAATTATGTGAGATATATGGTAGACATTTATTATGTTATGAAAGAAGTAGTTTTCATTAAAAAAAATCTGGGTTCGAGACTTCGAGTAATAATTAAGGATTTTAAGAGTAAATATTGGGGTAGTAAAATAAGCAAAGATGTGATGGTGTATTTGGGCATCTATAATGTTATGGGCTTGTTATGAACTCTGTTGGGCCTACAGAATTAGTATTATGTCATTGACATATCTAGAGGTGTTCATGGGTTGGGTAATATCCGAATAAACCGAAAACCGAAATCGAACCGAACCGAAAATAACCGAACCGAACTCGTAACCGAACCGAAATTGCCAAAACAGAACCGAACCGAAATAAAAGTTCGGTTTTCGGTTCGGTTATAGTTTTAGCAATCCAAACCGAAAACCGAACCGAAAACCAAAATTAAATAAATATATATATTTTTTTATATATTTATATAAAAATATATATTAAAACTCTTTTATAATATATATATATATATATATATATATATATATATATATATATATATATATATATATATATATATATAATATTTTTAAGCTTGAAAATTATTTTTTTTTTTCAAAAAATATATATAAATAAATGAATAAATTATTAAATTTAGGTAATTCGCCTAAAACTAGCATATCCGAACCGAACAAACCGATAACCGAACCGATGAACACCACTAGACATATCAGCTTTGTAAAAATCAGTATTCTCCGTAAAGCGAGACGCCTAACTTTTGGGAAGGAGTTGTCGGACCAACTTTATGAATATCTCTAAAAAGATCACTTTGTTTATTGTCTATTAGCAGCGATGTCAAAAACCAACACATTTTCGGCCTTATTAATCACAAGTCAAAATAAAATGCTAATGTTAATCACGTCATCATTTCGCTCAGCGATTTCTTAAAAACGAAGCCCAATAACAAAATTTAGACAATCACTTACATTTATTAAATGAAATATAAAAATGTGCAAAACGCACTCTTAAACCTTTTAATATTTACAACTTTTTAATATAACAAACTTTATTCGTCAAATATCTAGCAAATTCGCTAATAAAAAATTTACCGTTGCGAAGAGCTCTGGACTACAAACAAAACGAGCCTAATATCGATATGCTTTTGACGTACGTACGATTTTATATTTTTTTTTAAGTTTGATACATTTAAAAAAAAATAATAATAAACTTTTAAAACACACTCTTAAACCATAGGAGCCAAAGACGTGCAATTCTACAAAATAAGAAAATCATTTGGAATGACCGGAATATCGTTTGGAAATAAAAACGTAAATATTTTTAAACCAAAAACGGTATCCTTTTATTCATAAAACTATAAACGCCAATTTTTTTTTTATATAAAGCTAAAACTTACTTTTATTCATAAATTATACTTCCTCCGTCCCAAATTAATTGTCCTCATTTGACTTTTTAAAGTCTTAATTTCTCAACTTTGATCTTAAATATTTTTGTTTGTGTTATATAATAATTGATGCAAACATATGAATGGATTGACTATATAATGTTTTTTCATTGGTGTAATTTTCATTAAGTATTATATAACACGTACAAAAATATTAAGAATCAAAATTGAGAAACTAAGACTTTAAAAATTCAAATGATGACAATTATTTTGAGACGGAGGAAGTAACACATACTCATCGCAACCTTATGATCAAAACTCATACCCATCACAATCATATGAACAAAACACATTCCCATCGCAACCATATGATCAAAACATATACCCATCGCAACCATATGAGCAAGATTGTGTTTGACTGTATGAACATCAAACACAACCTTGCTCATATGGTTGTGATGGTTAAGTATTTTGATCGTAATATTTTTAATTTATAAATAAATTTTTAGTTTCATATGGTTGCGATGGGTATGAGTTTTGATCATAAAGTTGCGATCGGTATGAGTTATAATTTATGAATAAAAGTTTAGTGTATATATAAAAAAAAGTTAGCGTTTGTAGTTTTATGAATAAAAGGATACCGTTTTTAGTTTATAAATGTTTACGTTTTTATTTTCAAATGATATTCCGGTCATTTCAAACGATTTTCTTATTTTGTAGAATTGCACTTCTTTGGCCCCTGTGATTTAAGAGTGTGTTTTAAAAGTCTTTTTTTTTTTAATGTATCAAACTTCGACAATTTTTATAAAATCATACGTACGTCAAAAGCATATCGAATTCGCTAGATATTTAACGAATAAATTTTATTATATTAAAAAGTTGTACATATTAAAAGGTTCAAGGGTGAGTTTTGCACATTTTATATTTCATTTAAAAATGCAAGTGATTGTCTAAATTTTGTTACAGTAGACTTAGTTTTTAAGAAATCGCTGCCGATAGACATGGCCAACATTAATATTTCATTTTGACTTGCGATTAATATGGGCCGAACACATGTTGGTTTACATCACTGCTAATAGGCAGCGAATAAAGTAGCCTTTTTGGAGACACCCATAAAGTTGGTCCTCTGCAAGACAACTCCTTCCTAAAAAGGCCTCTACATTAATTTTCACCTCCGAAAATTGAACCATTAAGTTATGGTCCCAACATTCCTGCTGCAAACAGTAGGTAACTTACATGCTTTTGTTTGATAAGTGGGTTTCAACATTTTCATTTTACATCCCTGAATTTTTATAATTTTACATAATTGGTCCCTCATTATATGTAGCAGCAGATAGAGATCCTTATAGTTTGCTGCGGTGATTGTTTTCCCTTAAGTTATTTACTTTTTTTGTAAAACATAAACTAGTTAGAAATCACGTGCATGTACTCAGATTACACATGAATCAAATTTATTTCAAACTTTTGATTCAACATACATGCATATAAGAATTTAGCACAATTAATATTTTTAGACTGTGCATGCATATAAATACAACTAATACTTAAATTTGTTTGTTGTGTATTTATAAATCATGCTTTCATTAAAAATAACTATGAAAAAACCGTTGTCGAGACTTCAAAAGGAACACAAACAAACAAGTGAACAACTGTGGGATGAGCTATTTTACATTGGGCTGAAATGAATTTACAATGTGCTCTTTTACATTGGGCTAAATTTCGTTTATAATTGGACAGAATTATGAAGCCCAATATAGCTTTGGACAATGGATGCTCTCACACTAGTACGTAGGGGTGTTCATGGGTTGGGTAATATCCGAATAAACCGAAAACCGAAACCGAACTGAACCGAAAATAACCGAACCGAACTCATAACCGAACCGAACTTGCTAAAACCGAACCGAACCGAAATAAAAGTTCTGTTTTCGGTTCGGTTATGGTTTTAGCCCTCCAAACCGAAAACCGAACTGAAAACCGAATTTAAATAAATATATATATATTTTTATATATTTATATAAAAAAAATATATTAAAACTCTTTTATAATATATATATATATATATAATATTTTTGAAGCTTGAAATTATTTTTTTTTTTCAAAAAATATATATAAATAAATGAATAAATTATTAAATTTGGGTAATTCGGGTTATTCGGTTCGGTTTTCAGTTATTGGGGGTTCGGTTTTCGGTTCGGTTTTCGGATCGGTTTAGTCAAATTTCGGTTCGGTTCGGTTCGGTTTTTGGTTATACCCAGAAAAAAAAAATTAACCGAACAAACCGATAACCGAACCGATGAACACCCCTACTAGTACGCCATGTGTCTTGCCAAATTCACATTTTTGGTCATCTACTGTCAACAAAAATTTATTTGGGAAATTTCAAATATATACCAAGTTAAACAACTTAAACATCATAATTCAATTTTTTTCTAACACAAATGTTGTATTTATGCAACTAAAACTTGTGTATTGAGAAAATATGAATATTTGATGTTTAGGTTGCGTAAATATATATCTCTCAAAGTTTATTAATAACTATAATAATCAAAAATGAAATTTGGAAAATTTGAAAATTATAGTTAATGTAGCACATCGAATACTTAGGGCTCGTTTGGTTCGCAGAATGTTTTTGACGGAATTAGAATCTGTTTAAGGAATTGGAATGTGAAGGAATGGAATGTTAGAAATTGAAATCCTTAGGATTTAAAATCTGACGGAATTGAAATCTGCAAATACTAACGCATGTTTGGTTGGAAGAATGAAATGAGAAAAAACAATTATATTAAAATATTTAAAATTTAATTTTAGTTTAAGATTAATAAACTAAATATTATTTAATAAATAAATTACTTATCAAATTATAATAATAATTTTTTAAATAATATTATATAAACTAATATATTAAATAAATAATTTTTTATATAAAATACAATTGTATTTTTTAAAGTATAAATTAAAAAAGTAAGCTATAAATAAATTATATTTAATTTAAAAAAAAATTAATATAATAATAATAATTTTTTTTTAAATAAATAATAATTTATATTCAATTTTAAATAAATAATAATTTTTAAATCTTAATAACATGGTTGTTTATATAAAAAAAATAATAATAACAATAATAATTAAATGATCATTTATAATAATAATAATAATAATAATAATAATAATAATAATAATAATAATAATAATAATAATAATAATAAAATAAATAAAAATAATAATAATTAAAATAATAATAATAATTAAAATAAAAAATAAAAATAAAATAAATAAATAAAAATAATAATAATAATAATAATAATAATAATAATAATAATAATAATAATAATAATAATAATAATAATAACAATGATAAAGATAATATGAATTCCATGGAATCGTAAACAATCCTTCTCATATTGGCATGGAATGTTGAATTCCATATATATGGGATTTTGAAGGAATTTCATTCCATTCCGTTTGCCAACCAAACACAGTAAGGAATGGAATTCAGATTCCAAATTCTTTAAAATTTTCAACCAAACACGTTATGAAATGGAATTGAATCCAATTCCACCAGAATCCTTAGGATTCCGCCGAACCAAACGGGCCCTTAGAGCATACAGTATGTCATGAGGATCGTCGGCTGTCAATGGCCGTTGGCGGTTGTCAACACATTCCATTGACGAGTTGTCATTCCTTGCAGAATCGTGGTTCCAACTCAACAACCGCGAGAAATTTTCATTTTCTGAAGTGTAATGTTTAAGTGATACGGTGAAAAAAATTAAAAAGATCATTAGTCGTGATGAAAAGATAATACAAAAGAAATGACAAATAACATAGATGAATAAGTAATGTGACATCTATATAACAATAGTCATTTAAATTTTTTAACATACAATATCCTTTCCTTCTATATAGATAAAAACATTAATTATCTCTTTATAATTTTCAAAATTTAAAGGCAAAATATCAGCATTAATAATCAAAGTCTCGTAAAAAAATCAAAACAAATCCCCAAAATCACAAAATTTTCGGGCCCACGTTACGCCATAAAGAAAAAGAACAAACCATAAAAGAAAAACCGTTTGATCATCGTCCTCTCATTTCATTTTCTTTCAACTGGTATGTTCACATTTCTTTTCTTTTATATATAGTCGTCAATCACTTGTTATAAAATGTATGTACTAGTACTAGTTATTGTTACTTGTTGTTATGGGTCTAGGACACCATGCATTTTTGTAGCGCAGTGTTAATTCACGTATAAAATGTGTTTATTATCATGATTAGAAATGCAAGTTTGTTTGACAGTGAGTGTTTAGCGTTTTTGTTTATTTTTTAGATGTTACTTGAAGAAGCTCATGTTTTGCTTTTACGATATTTTACACTTTATAATCGCACATACATCTACGTTACTTAACGCTTTTGTAAAACAAACAGTGTTGATGTTACGCTTAGTTTTGTCAAACATACCCTAGATGTTAGGCAGCAATTGTTTGTTTTATAAAAGCGTTTTGGTAACGTGGTTTTATTTATGATTATAAAGTGTAAAATGACACAAAAGCTAAAACTAACGCTAAACGCTTCTTCAAGTGGCGTTTAAGAAAAACAAAACGCTAAATGCACCTTGCCAAACAATGCCTTAAATTCTAAACATTAAATTTTTGCTAAATGCTAAACGTCAAACGCTTTTAAAAGCTCCTTGACAAATATACCTTCAAGATGGTGTTTGGGCATTTTACGCTCGTTGCGTGATTACAGATAATAAATACTCCGTACAATTGATATAGTACTTTTAGGGTGTTTTAGATTGTTAACATTTGATTATATATTTGGGTTTATTGGACTAATTAAGTAGTTTTGGAACTAAAACGTTCACGACACAAATGGAAAGGCTCTGTAAACTTAAATTTTGTGTAGATTTTTACTGTGATAAGGCTTATTCACCGATAAGAATATATTTCGTGTGAATGTTGTTAACAATTAATTGCTATATAAAATGGGTTGCTGCTTTCAGGCGCTTGTTTGGTTAATAGCTGAATACTTAAGAGGGTGTTTGGTATTGTTCATTACTTATTACAAAAGGACGAGGTCATCATTTTTTAGGGTGTTTGGCATTGGTTATAGAGAATACTGCTTGTTAGACTAATTTGACAGCGTAATAAGTAGTTATAATTGATAATGTTTGGTAAGCAGTTTCAATTTGCTTATGTGCTTATTTCAAAATGAGCAGTGTTCAATAGTCAGGTTTGAGATTGTTTACTCCAAACAGCTTACTAGAAAATGTAAATGTTATACGCAGTGTTAACAAGTAGTCCCAAACACCCCTTAAAACTGTTTATCGTGCTCTAACTTTTAGTATGGTAAGGAAGAAATTTCAGGGTGTCTGCGACTGCTTGTGATCATTTGCATGTGAATAAAGCTGGTTTTAGGCTGTTTGGGATTACTTATACAAACTGCATATAAGACTCTATTGACAATGTTCGGGTTTGGAATTGCTTGCTCCAAACATCTTACTACTGTTATAAAAGGAGTTGTAATAAGTAGTCCCAAACATCCCTTAGAACTGTTTTAATATAACAGGGAAGCACCTTTAAGGTCTTTCGGATTGCTTGTGATTATTGGAACTTGAATTAAGATGATTTAGGGTGTTTGTGCTTATCCAAACCGCATATAGGATTATTTGATTTAGAAATTACAGTAGTTGTTTCTGCAAATCTCAGTATGAGCTGGACTGTAATCTGCTTTTCATTTAAGCAATTTTAGTAGCAATATCGAAACACCTGCTGAGTTACTTGTGTTCAGGGGATGTTTCGAAGTGCGTTTTCAAACTGATGGAGTGATTGTTGCGATATTATGATTCATTATTAAATAGTTATTCTAAAGATAGACATAGGTACACGACTTTCGCTTTATCAAAACTGATCAATTTAATCGCAACAACCCCTTTGTCAAACACGACAACATCGATTATATATACAATCATGCTGACCATACAGAATTTTATTACGTATAGCTTTATTGTGCTGCCTGTAACTTGTTATATCAAGATGACATTGATTATTTTCTTTAATAAGATTCTAACACGTGATTCTCACAACATGTTGGTCCCTTCTTTGCTAGTCAAGATATGGCACCACGAGGTAAGCGAGCGCTAGCTCAGAATAATGAACAAGAGGATGGTCACAGTGCTCTAATTAAACAGATAATAATCGATGAACTTCCGTTCTCTGCTGTCGACCAAGAGGGATTCAAAGAATATATGGAAGCCGAATATTATCGTGGTTTTCAGATCCCGTCTCATGAAATAATTGCTAGAGATTGTGTCCAAGTTTTCATGGAAGAAAAAGCAAAGTTGAAAAGCTTGATTAAGAAAACAGATCAAAGGGTTTGCTTAACCTTGAATATATGGACGTCGAAACAGTCAGTGAAATACTTATGCATCAGTGCTCATTTTATTGATAACAATTGGGAATTACACAAGAAAATCATCGGTTTTAGTCCACTAACAAGCGATAATGGAGAGGAGATAGGAAGGGCTGTTGAAAAGTGTCTTCTTGATTGGGAAATTAGTAGCGTTTTAACCATCTCTGCTGGTAGTGCAAGTTCGTATGATGCTGCTATTGATTATTTGAGAACACGGTTATTGAATAAGGTATTGGATGGTAAGTTTCTTCACCTCAAATGTATCATTGACTTCATCAATGATTTGGTAACAGATGGCTTAAACTTGTATCCTGAGTCAGTTGCACGTGTGCGTGAGGCTGTTAGATACGTGAAAGGATCACCGGCTAGGGTTGAATTGTTAAAAAAATGTTCTAGAGAAAGGAGTGGGGAGTTTGGAGACTTTGCTAAAGAAAAATTGATGAAGACAGATTGCTTTTTGTTTCTTGATTCTCCAACTATACCGACCTCTACTTATTGTATGTTAATGGCAGCTAACATATTCAAAGAAGTTTTTGATTTGTTTGAGGAGAAAGATCCTATGTATAAGCGTCACATGGAAAATACTTGTGGGATCCTAAAATACAAGGATTGGGGAAAGGTATCAAAGGTTGAAAATTTCTTGAAGGTTTTTTACAAGTCAAGTGACGATATATCGGAGATGTTTCTAACATCTAATAAATTTTTGGTTGAAATGGGTGGTATTGATTTTCATTTGGATAACTGGGGAAGATGTGCCAATAAGGAGAAATTATCTATGATGGCACTTGACATGAAAGTAAAGTTTTATAATTACTGGGGAGATGTCGATAAATCGAATATGTTTATATATGTTGCAAATATACTCGATCCTCGTCAGAAGTTGGGATACATTGAATTCTATTTTCAGAACATCTTCAAACATGATTACACTGACGAAGGAGAAAAAATGTGGAAACATAAGATGAGGATGGTGCTTACTTCACTTTATGATGTGTTTGATGACTACAAAAGTAAGATTGGGGGCCCACAAGGAAATCCAAATGCTCAAAGTCGTATTTTTATGGGAAAGTATTTGGGTGAAGAACAGGGTGATTGTACATCAAGGTTAATGAAGGGTAAGCCGCTTCTTGGAAGAAATGTAAAAGGACTGACAGAACTGGATAAATACCTTAATGAGGAAAGTTTACAGAATGCTGATGGTTTGGACTTGCTAAAATGGTGGAAGAATTTTAGTGGGCAATTTCCAATATTGTCCAAAATTGCTAAGGATGTTTTGGCTCTTCCTATTACTGCTGTTAGATAAGAGACGTGTTATTGCACCGATAGTAATGTGTTAAATGACTTCAGAAGTTCTTTGTCACCTTCGATGGTTGAAGCTTTAGTTTGTACTCAAGATTGGATTCGCGAGTCAACAAACGAAAGTGAAAGTGACTGAGTTAGTGTTTGCCTTATCTTGACAGCTCTGCAAAAGGTAATTTAACTTAATTTACCATGAATTATTAATTTATTCTATTTATATTCTCAATATTTTGTTTTGATCGTGATCATCTTCTTTTGGTAGATGTTAATGGACTAGTGGAGCCTGATTGAATTCTCAGTTCAAGATTCGGCAATTTTTTCTGGTTATGTTTAGTTATTGGACTTGTTCATGTTACTTTGGTCTTATTGTTCTGTTATTGTCAATTTATGATTTGTACTGGTTTGGTATGGTATACACTTTACTTGCGGTTTTTATTATTTTGAATTAACTGGTTGTCTTTTCCTGTTTATTCAAGAAATATATTGCTGCTGCGAAGTTAAATTTCTAGTATGTGTTTTGATTGTCGGTGAAACGTTGTTATATGCCGGACCTGGTCGGTAAATTATATGGTTACTGTTGTCAGTGAATTACCAACTTGTCGTAGCAATGATTATCACAAAAGATATTCACATGAGCAAAAGCTGGCATGTACTGACGTGTGATCGAACCAAATACTTACAACTGAACTTGTTGCTTATCATATATTGTTTGGTTTGATCCCCATCTTGGTGATCTAACCAAATAAATTTAGTTAAGTCTGTGAGAGATACCGAACTCATTTAGACTTATATATATGTTCTGTTTGTGAGATCCAGACCCTGTATTGAACTTATATATACTTTACTTTTTTTTTTCTAGTCAGGTAGGCGGTAACAGAAACGTTGTGCACGAAAATAAACCATCTTGACTATAGTTAAAAGAGACAGCTAATGTTTAATGTGCTTATGCGAAGTCTGACATTTAGGACACCGTTTCAGCATTTACAAGTGTATTTACAGTATAATCATAATAAGAACATAGTTTATCAAAATCAAGAAAATACTCATAAAAGAGATACATATAAATCTCAATATATAACTTGATTAAACTTATAAGGACTAACTGTATATCAATGTGATCTAGATCTTCAATCCAGTGTAACCCTACACAATGGACACTCATTCACACATGACAACCAACAATTAACACAATCTGCATGAAACTCATGTCCACAACCCAGTGTCCCTATCCTCTCGTTTTCTTTATACTTCGACATACAAAGAGTACACTCGCCATCCATCTTATCATGTCTTACGCTCACTTGTATATGCTTTGAAATCTTCTCATCAATAGATATACCTGAGCCACCAATGTCGTCGTTGCCTCGTTGTTCTTGATATTTTTCTACAGCTTCGCGTGCAAGACTGAGTACATTGACTGTCTCTAGTGCAATATGTAAGAGGGGAACATTGTTCTCAAGGGCACGGTCCAAAAGTCACAACATCACATGATGGCAACACAATAAAGGGTGATCCAGAGATTTAATGTGGCTGATGATCTCGATGAAAGCTCGAAGATCATCATGATGTGGATCAGTTCAAAGACCTCCACTGAAAGTACAAAACTATGCTGACTTTGAAGAGTCACTGCTAAAGCTCAAAGATTGCGGAAGTGAAGAATTAAAGTCTACTAGCTCAGAACAGAAGACAAAATAGAATGCTAGGATTCAAAATGTAAATCATGGGGTGACCTCCCTTAGGGGGAGATTGTTAGGATTTAGAAAATTCATAGTGAAGTATCGGTCACCCCAACTATTATCTAGCATAAGTTAGCTCGTAAACATATCGTTATTTACCAGTTTATTAGTTAGTTATTAGCTTAGTTTAGCTTAGAGTAACACCGTGGAGGAAGGACGGGTCTTTACCCACTGTATGCTTGATCCACAGTCCGACAGGAGGACGTAGTCTTTGTAAGTATAAATACCCCTTCCATCCTTGGAAGGGGTGGTGCTTCATTCTTAATCTAACCTTTCTTTTTTGTTTATCTCTCTAGAACCACCCTCTCTTCTCTTCATCTCTCTAAAACCATGGCTTTCTTGTATCATCACCATCCAAGGCCACCCGAATCATCATAACACAATAAATGTAAGATCCGACAAAACACAAGATAGACTGATGCGATGGAATCCCAATGTGAATATGGTATGCCCTCTTTGCTCCAAATGCAATGATTCACACAATCACCTGTTCTTTAAATGTATTTATTCAAATGAGGTTTTGGTTGACATGAAAGATAGAATGAAGGTTAGAGATGTTGATAATGAGTGAAGGAATATAACTGATAAACTTTCTAAAATGCCCTGTAACATTAATATCAGGAGTGTAGTGAGAAAGATGGTCCTATCTACTTATGTCTATTTTATATGGAGAGAAAGGAATGGTAGACTTTTTACTGATGATAAAAAGAGTCCTGGAGCATTAATAAAAGAGATTGTTGAAAGTGTAAAGCTGCAGCTGTTAAGCATAAAACTTAAAAGCTCTGTGCAAGTTAGAGCTGTAGCAGAAGAATGGGGATTAAATTTGAAAAATATCAATTAGATATGTTGAGAATGCAATCTGGGGGATTGATGGTGTTTTTGGTTGGTTTAGGTAGGGGTTTTGTTAGCTGGTTGTATTTCTTTCATGTAATCCTCTGTGGGCATGTCCATGTAGAGGCCTGAATTATGATGTATTCATGTTTGATGTTAATATAAATTTCACCCTTTTACACCAAAAAACTTAAAAACGTTATACATGAATCTTACTGAAAATTGTCAACGAATAATTGTTTTTCAGGTATATTTACATTTAAAAAATAAAATAAAATAAGCAAATGCCAATACTATTTCAGAAAGTCTTATTTTTAAGCAAGCTTATAAGTAACCCTAAAGTGTCAAGATAATGGTAAGATCTTAAAGAGTTCCAAATATGAATAGAAGCCTAGAAGCATAGAAGCATAGTTGTTAAGCTCCCGATCCCGATTCTGATTTTACAATCTTATGATTTTATGATTTTACAAAGAAAAAACGATCCGAATCTTACATAGGATCTTAACAAGCTTAAGATATATTTTGTAGGATCCCGATCTTGACAATAAGATGTTAAGATTTATTCCGATCCGATCTTACTTTCTCGAACCGCAAACCAAAAATTACAAATTTATAGTTTACGTTTTTATATAATTTGAAAACAACATGTGATTCTCTTAAACATTTCATATTCATAATTTAGGACAATCTTTCTATAAAACATTCATATAATTTTTGGTTTATAATAATTTATAGATTTGAATAATATCATAAAGATTATTAAAAAATAACATTATAGTAGAATCTTAAAATCGAATATGATCTTACGATCACAATTTTGCAAAAACGAAAATGATCTTAGATTGAATCCGATCTTAAAAACATTACTCCCGTCTATATTGTTTGGAGGGAACATAAGAGAGACAGTATTTTGGCGGGAAAAAAGAAGCCAAAAAAATATATTTAATGGGCCCATTTCGTTCTTCTAAAAGGTACAAAACTGAAGAAAAGAACAGAAAATTCCAAAAACCCTACAACCGTTTGCGTTCCGCCCCTCGATCACATTTCTACTCACACTCAACTGGTATTTTTTTTTTTTTTTTTTATATTGACTATTTCTTTTGTCTATATTGTCACAGTCTGACAGTCGATGATTATTTGAAATGTGTTTGATGTTCAAGTTATGGGGTTGACGTTCCTTGAACATATGGACTATACAGACTAGTAATTTTAGTTAAAAATGTTGTGTAGTTGAAGAAAAACATTCTTAATTTTCTATCTCTTCTCAAAGGTTTAAATCAGAGAAACTGTGACCCCATATATAGTTTGTGTGCAGAGCAGTGACGGAAAAAGGGTGGATCCCGGGACACACATGGATTTTTGTGGAGTAGTGTTAATTTTGTCAAAAAACCTGGATTTTTCTTAAATGCACTCAGACTTTAAAAATTGTGTTTGTAGTATTAGTAAGTGCACCAACCTGGTCACATTGTGTCCTAGTTCTGTCCCTGGTGCCGAGTGACCCTTTCTTAGTGACAAAGCCTCATGCAATGAACCAGGGGCAGGCCGAGGAGGTTCCGGAGGTCCGTGAATCATATGGACTTTTCCAGCATAGTGTAAAGTTATGTCAAACCAGTTTTTTTCAAAATGCACCAAGTTACAAATTGTTATGTTACGAGTCTTCTTTAGTTTTAGTAAAATGCACATCATGACTTTAATCCTGAGTCCGCCACTGCAATATATGAAGACCTGTTTCGGTGATATTAGTTAGGATATGCTAGTTTTAGGCGTTTGTTTGGCTGATACTTTTTAGAGTATATTTGATCGTTTATCCAAACTGATTATGTGATTATTTGACACTGTTTGGACACGGAAATAATCAGGCTTGGAATAAGCAATTCCAAGCATACCCCCGGTATTGTTTAAGGAAAATGATTCGTAGACCTAGGACCTAACAATGAGAGTGAGACGCATGTCTAAATGAATAGTGATTATAGAAGTATTCGGTTTGTTTAGAGGGTGTTTGGGATTCATCAAAATACTGAGACGCGACACCTTCCAACATGTTTTCACACCCTTACAACTCGTCTATTACTACTGTACTAATTTTAGAAGTGTGTTGTGAATACTACCAATGATTTTAAGATTGTATAAGCAATCCCAAACACCCCTTAATATTCTTTCTCCAAAATGTTTACGTCGCACTAAGTAGTTTAAATCTTTTGATTTTTAATCCCACAATACCCCTTAATATGTTTAATGTGCTTAAAATAGTAGAGAAGCAGTTTTGCATTATCAAGTTTGGAAGTGATTTAATACATTAGAGAAGAAGCTTTAAGGTTGTTCTCTTATGTGATTTGTTGACTTTGAAATAAGTCGCGTTTAGTTACCCATTCGAGAGTTGTTTATTAGACCTTACCTGATAAGCAGTTTAATAAGCATTATAGAAACACCCTTAAGTTAGATCTGCTCGAGGATTGTTTGAAGATGTGTTCTTAGATTGATCGTTTTGCTTTCAAGATTCGTAATATGATAACTATAAACTATTGCATCTATGAAACATAGATACATGAGTAATTTTATTGGCCCAGAATCTAGATGTAATGTGTATAACTTGTTATATCAAGATGACATTATGTGATTTGTTTTGTAAGATTCTAACATTTGATTCTCACTGCATTGTTGGTCATTTCTTTGCTCTCTCGGATTCTAGAGAACGAATATGGCAGCACGTGGGAATAGAATGAATACTCGGAAGCCTGAACAAGAGGATGTGCTAAAATCCTTGGTAAGAATGGTAGTAATCGACGAACTTCCGTTCTCTATTGTTGAACAAAGCGGATTCAAAAACTTTATGCAAGCTTTGTGTCCTCCGAGTATTCAACTCCCTTCTCCTGAAATGATATCTAAGGGCTGTGCCAAACTTTTTGAGGATGAAAAGCTAAAATTAAAAAGTTTCATTAAGAAAACAAATCAAAGGATTTGCTTGACCTTGAATACTTGGACGTCCAACCGGACAGAGATTTACTTATGCATCACTGCTCATTTTATTGATGAAAATTGGAATTTACACAAGAAAATAATCGGGTTTACTCCAATTTTTAGTGATACTGATGGAGAAGAGATAGGTAATGCGGTTGAAACATGTTTACATGATTGGGAAATTAGTAATATTTTGACCATCTCTACTGGTATAGCAAGCTCAAATGACGCTGCTATCAATTATCTGAAAACAAGGTTAGTGAATAATGTCTTGGATGGTAAGTTTCTTCACCTTAGATGTATCGTTGACTTCATCAATGATTTGGTAAAAGATGGCTTAAACTTGTATCCTGACTCGATTGCACGTGTTCGTGAGGCAGTTGGATATGTGAGAGACTCACCGGATAGGGTTAAACTGATAAAGCAATGCTTACGAGAATATTGGAAAAAATTTGATAAGATTTCAGGAGGGATTAGAGATCATGCTAGAGAACATTGGTTGAAGTCCAAATCTTTTGTGTGTCTCGATGATCCAACTAACTGGACCTCTACTTATGAGATGATAGTGGCGGCTAAAACGTTTAAAGAAGCTTTTGATTTGTATGAAAGTAAAGATCCTACTTATAAAAGTGACTTGGAAGATATTTGCGGGGTCCCAGAATATGGTGATTGGGAAAATGTTATGAAGGTCGAAAATTTCTTGAAGGGTTTTCATCGGACAAGTGAAAATATAACAGAGCTGTATTTAACAGCTAATAAGTTTTTGATTGAAATTGGTGATATTGATTTGCATTTGGATAATTGGGGAAGATGCGCCCATGGTGAAAAATTATTTACGATGGCTCTTGATATGAAACTAAAATTTGATCAGTGTTGGGGAAATGTCGAGAATTCAAATATGTTAATGTATGTTGCCAATATACTTGATCCTCGTCATAAGTTGGGACATATTGAAAATTATTTTATGAACATTTTCAAACATGATTACACCGATGAAGGAGAAAAAATGTGGAAACACAAGATGCGAATGGTACTAGCTTCAACATATGATGTGTTTGACGATTACAGAAGTAAAATTGGGGGCACACAACAAAATGCAAACATTCAGAGTCGTGTTTTTATGGAAAAATATTTAGCTGAAGACGAGAGTCAAGTGCGAAGAAGGGTATGGAATGGTAAGGCGGTTGTTGAAGGTAATGTAGAAAACATGACAGAACTTGATATATACCTTAACGAGGAAAGTGAAGATGATGTTGATAGTTTTGACATATTACTTTGGTGGAAGAAAAATAGTAGAAGATTTCCAATTCTGTCTAAAATTGCTAAGGATGTTTTGGCGATTCCAATTTCAGCCATTGGATTGGAGTCGGGTTTTAGCACTGACGATAATGTGTTAGATGATTTTCGAAGCTCTTTGTCGCATTCAATGGTTGAAGCTTTAGTTTGCACCCGTGATTGGATACGCAAGTCAGGAAAACAAAATCAAAGTGGAAGGTAATTTTCATACTCATGACAACTTTGCGAAAGGTAACTGAACTTATTTTACCATGAATTTGATTTTTGCGTTTGCTATGTACTTAATGTTATGTTCTGATCATAATCATCTTTTTTGTTTTCGTAGATGTTTATGAACAAGTGAATGGTAAGTGAAATCTCTCAAGATTCAGCAACTGGTTATTGGTTTTTGTTTTCAGAGTTATCTATTGTTGGACCTGTTCTTGTTGGTTTTTTTGCTTTTTATTTCTGCTATGTAATGCCTTCGATTGATTTTTCGGTTTTGTATGGTATACATTCAGGCTTGCAGTTTTTCATATATGGATTTTAACTGCTACATTTATCTCCTTATACTTGACAGTATTTCTTTGATTTGTTCTTTAATGTCTGCGTTTAATTGCTCAAAAATTTTAATCAACCATATGAACCTTTTGTTGTTGAAGGGGATTTCAGAAGGATGGAAAAAAGTTTATCCAAAATGTTGCTATGAAATTTAAAACTACCAATTTGCAATCAATAGCTTATCTAGGAATCAAACAGACAGTTGATCGGCATGTTGTCTAACATTAAGTGTTAGGAGAACAATGTTCGACCAGTTCCATAGAAGATAATCTTAGTGAACGGGTCATGATCATTTCACAATATAGTTGTGGAACAAATAAAATTCCTAAAATTTGGCACATAAATTTTGTAAGCAAACTTTGGCCACAAAATTGACTTGTTTTTTGTCAACTTTTTGTAATTCATCGCTAACAGTAGAATACTGCGCATTCAAGCAATCATTCACCAATGACGCCAGGCATCTAACAACACATCACTGATAATGAAAACACAATCACGTTAAAAAGCAGATATAGAGATGCATATTCTGAAGAACGATGACAACAAGCAGGTCATCCAAAGTGATAGACCCTGAGTCGAGTATACACCATACCAAATCAACGTACAGAAAGAAAATAAGAAGACAATAACAGAACCATAAACCAAAGCAACATGAAATAGTTCAGGCTCCAAGAAAACCATAAACCAGCAGCTGAATGTTGAACTCAGAATTCAAATTTAGGCTTCACTTCTTCATATAACTATCTACAAAAGAAATTATGATGATCAATACATAATATACAGTATGTAAAATAAACAATACTGTAATTGAACTGATGGTCAATTAAGTTATAATACCTTTTTGCAAAGTTGTCAAGATACGGCAAATAATCATCCACTTTCATTTTCCTTTTCTGACTCGCATATCCAATCTTGGGTACAAACTAAAGCTTCAACCATTGAATGTGACAAAGAACTTCGGAAGTCATTTAACACATTACCATCGGTGCTAAAACCCGACTCCAGTTTAACAGCTGAAATCGGCAGCGCCAAAACATCCTTAGCAATTTTAGACAAAATTGGAAATTGCCCACTAAAATTCTTCCACCATTTTAGCAAGTCCAAACCATCAGCATTCTGTAAACTTTCCTCATTAAGGTATTTATCCAGTTCTGTCAGTCCTTTTACATTTCTTCCAAGAAGCGGCTTACCCTTCATTAACCTTGATGTACAATCACCCTGTTCTTCAGCCAAATACTTTTCCATAAAAATACGACTTTGAGCATCTGCATTTCCTTGTGGGCCCCCAATCTTACTTTTGTAGTCATCAAACACATCATAAAGTGAAGTAAGCACCATCCTCATCTTATGTTTCCACATTTTTTCTCCTTCATCGGTGTAATCATGTTTGAAGATGTTCTCAAAATAGAATTCAATGTATCCCAACTTTTGACGAGGATCCAGTATATTAGCAACATAGATTAGCATATTTGAGTTCTCAACATCTCCCCAATACTTGTAAAATTTTATCTTCATATCAAGTCCCTCAGGCCCAGAACATCTTCCCACGTTATCCAAATGAAAATCAATTCCACCAATTTCAGCCAAAAATCTGTTAGATGTTAAATACAGCTCTGATATATTTTCACCTGACTTATAAAAACCCTTCAAGAATTTTTTGACCTTCTTTACCTTTTCCCAATCATCATATTTCGGGACCCCACAAGTTTCTTCCATCTCACGCTTATATGTAGGATCTTTTTCCTCAAAGAAATCGAAAGCTTCCACAAATGTTTTGGAGGCCTTTAACATCTCATAAGTAGAGGTCCATCTCGTTGGACAATCAAGCAACAAGAAAGACTCGGATTTCATCCAATATTCCCTTGCAAGATCTCTAAACTCAACTCTCCTATCAAATTCTTTCCAGTATACTCTATTACATTCTTTTATCAATTCAACCCTAGCGGGTGATTGTCTTACATATCTAATAGCCTCACGCACACGTGCAACCGAGTTAGGATACAAGTTTAAGCCATGCTTTACCAAATCATTGATGAAGTCAATGATACATTTAACGTGAAGAAACTTACCATCCAGTACACTATCCACGAATCGTGTTTTCAAATAATCAATAGCAACGCCATACGAACTTGCACTTCCGGTAGAGATGGCCAAAACATTAATAATTTCCCAATCATGTAAGCATTCCTCAACCGCCCTTCCTATCTCCTCTCCATTATCACTAACAAGTGGACTGAAACCAATAATTTTCTTGTGTAATTCCCAATTATTATCAATAAAATGAGCACTGATGCATAAGTATTTCACTGACTGATTCGACGTCCACGTAGACAAGGTTAAGCAAACCCTTTGATTTGTTCTCTTAATTAAACTTTTCAACTTCAATTTTTCATCCATGAAAAGTTTGACACAATCGCTGGCAATCATTTCATGAGACGGTATCTGAAAACCAGGATATGTGGCTTCCATACGTTCTTTAAATCCCTCATCTTCAACAGCAGAGAATGGAAGTTCATTAACTATGATCTGTTTTACTATTTCTTTTTGAAGCTGCTCTTGTTCGACCTTCTGAGTTTTTGCCTTCTTAACACGTGGTGCCATACCTAGAAAATACTACAGTTGATTAGCAAAGAGAAAATCATCAAAGGTTAGAATCTTATAAATAATATCATAATTTCATCTTGATATAACAAATTACACACAACATAAAAATATATATAACTCCTCGAGATAATCATCGGGTAGGTCAATAATATGTCTATCTGTGTCTAACTTAGGTGTTTCCGATTCTTAAATTCAAACAATCCGTTAAACAAACCCACATCCAAACACCCTTTCAACACAAATAACTTAGGGGAATACGAGGTGTTTCAGTATTGCTAATAAAACTGCTTAACTATTGAAAACTATGTATTGCTCTGTCAAGTAATATGATAAGCAATCACAAACAGCTAAAATTCGCGTCTCTAATGTATCAAAATCACAGTAGACTGTTAGAAGGGGTGTTTGGGATTGCTTATAATATTGTTTACTGATTTATAAAGTAAGCAATTTGGAATAACCAATCACATTACTCATAATTCACTACTGCTTATTTCATATACCAATAATGACAAGAAATCCCAAACACGCTAAACACAATTTCCCTAGTGATTAAAAGAGATAAGCACTTTTTTTGTTTTTTGGTGCAAAGGTGAAAGTTTTATTAATAACACAAAATAAAACATCAAAGATACAAGAGATAGACATGCCTAAACTCTTATCACAAAAACAACCACTACCTCAAAGAGATAAGCACTTCGAAATAAGTAGACAAGCAAAAGCCGTTTGGACGACATAAGCACTCCAAACTGTTGACTATTTGGTTAAAATTAGTAGATAAGTAGAAAAAACAAGCGTCCTAAACACCCTCTAAAAACTTGTTTAATATATATTCCAGATTTCAATAAACGTCTTCTCCATAACACAAGTACCAACACTTTTTTTGCATCGCTTATTAAAACTGCTTTCGTGATAAGAAGTTTGGAATTAACATTCCCAAACCGATTTTTGCAAAAACAGCTTATTATACCAGCAAATAAACCTATTTTCAGTTTGGATAAGCAATTCCAAACACCAAAAATACAGCTTAATTCAAATGCAGATAATCAAACGCAATCCCAAACACCTGGAAAAACTGTTTTACTTTATCAAAATGCAATAAACAGGTTTAAGGGGTGTTTGGGACTACTTATCACATATTAATAACTACGCATTTGACTATCAAAATAGTAATTACATAAACAGTTTAAATACAAACACAAACACCCTAAACCATTAGTACATCTCTTCATTAACAAACACTACCAAACACCCTCTTAGGTAACCATTAACCAAAACCAACATATGAAAGCATGCAACAATGCGTTTTGTTAACACTATTCCTACGGAATGAGGGTGGATTTTTGGGGCGTAGCGCTAACTTTTGTAAAAAATGTGCTTATAGTTTTGTTTAATTCTTTTCAAATGCACCTGGTCATTTTTAGTCCGGTATGTTGGACCCACTCGCCCAACCCCGCCCCAAAGACAGTATGTGAAAGACAATATTTAGACCGACTCTGCGGACCCACATTGGAAAAGGTGACCATTTTCATGCAAATTCTCTCCACCGGAACCAAATGGTTGAAAACTTATCATTAAAAACTACATTAAATCATTTTTAACACTCTAAAAAATTGGTATCACTCCTTAGTATGTAAAATTCTAACAATAATAATAACCACATAATCGTTGACTAACTTTGACTATATAAAAGTGAAATATACCAGTTGATTGTGAGAAGAAATGTGAATGGTGAACGTCGCCGGCAAACAAATGATGGCCGGAAAGTGGAAGGTGACGGTGGTGATCAAACGGTTATGTTTTTTTTGGTCATTTTTTTATGTTTTTATTTCAGCATATGGTTTTTGTCTCTTTATTCCAAGGCAGATACAATATAGTGGCAGCCATTAATTTTGGGCGTTTGGTTTAAGGGTATCTGGCGAAATGGGCGTTTGGTTGTGAAATGCGCCGGAGTTGGAGCTTATATTATAAACGAAATTTATATTGTTATAATATTGTTTGCCGAGTTAGTTGGAGATACATCTTATTAATGTAAAATCGTATAAGAAAATATCAAATTGCATTCAAGTGTATTTTCAACTTTTGGTGATATTATATTTTGAAGGGTGTATAGGTAAGTTGACTAACTATGAGCCCCATAAGCATGTCTCAATTGGCTTGGTTTTATGAAGATCAAGGGCGGAGCTAGTAACGTGTAGATGCTAAGGGTGCGTTTAGTTAGAAAACATTTTCTTTCATTTCCTATTTCTTGTTTTGTAGGAAAAGGGAGGGGAGTTTTATTTCCACAAAACAATGGAAAATTTAGAAAACGCGTTTAGTTTGAGAAACATGTGTTTATGTTTTCCATTTTGCAAAACTAAAAAACATGCTTTAAGTGTTGTTGTTTTCTATCTCAATTCTCTATTCACCTTTGTAATATCATAAAAACATCTTCAAAACACAAAAACAAATATTTTAAACTAACAAACTAAATTATAAATTAACTAAAAAAATCTAATACGAGAAAATAAAGAATTAAAAAAGTAAAATATAACATCAAATAACATGAAAAAATCTTCAAGCGACTACAATTCGACATAAAAACATTAAATTTGACATAAAGCAAAATTCCTTATTTCATCCGTTTTATACGTTTTTATCCGTTATGTTTTATCCACTTTTTTTACGTTTTTATATGTTTTTGAACAATTTTATACGTTTTATTAGAGGTGGCAAACGGATCGGGTTGGGTCGGCTTGGGTCATGGGTCATATATGTCATGTTTTAAAATGGGTCTAGCAGGTCATGGGACGAGATGGTTTGATTGAATCGACCTACTAAATTAGTGTTTTCATCCGTTTTTTACGTTTTCGTTTTTACTCTTTCGTTTGTTTTTTACGTTTTCGTCCGCTTTTTATTGTTTCGTCCGTTTTTTTTGTTATGTTTCGTCTTTTCGTTTTCGTCGGTTTATTTACGTTTTGTTTTTACGTTTTCGTCCATTTTCTTACTTTTTCGCCTTTTTATGTTTTCGATTTTTACGTTTCGCCGTCTTTTTACGCTTTACGAAACCTTAAAAACCTAAAACGGACAAAACGTAAAAAGATGAAAACGTAAAATTCGACAAAACGTAAAGAATCGGATGAAAACATAAAAATAGACAGCGTAAAATAAGAAACAGCGTAAAAACGGATCGAAGACGTAAAAAAAGGGTCGAAAACGTAAAAAGGGTTAAAACATAAAAATCCGACAAAAAGTAAAAAGTGGGCGGAAAGGTTAAAAAGCGTCAGCGTAAATAAATTGAACAGCGTAAAAATCGGGCGAAAGCTTAATAAAAGTGCAAAACGCAGTGAAAACGTAAAAAATGAACAAAACGGACGACAACGTAAGGAAACACTAAAACGTAAAAGAACAAAAAGCGGAAAATGTAAAAACGGACGAAAACATAAAAAAAGACATAAACGTAAAAAATCTTAGAAACGGTAAAAAACGTAAAAATCGGACGTAAAATGGACAAAAACGTTAAAAAGCGATCTAAAACGTAAAAAGTCGGACGAAATCATAAAAAATCGGACGAAAACATAAAAAACGAACGAAAACGTAAAAAAATGGACTAATAAGGAAGGCAACGTAAGAAAGCGGATGAAAACGTAAAAAATTGGGCCAAAACGTAAAAACACAAAAACGTAAAAAGTGGGACGAAAACGTAAAAAAACAGACAAAACGTAAAAAATCGGACGAAAACGTAAAAAACATATGAAAACGGACAAAAACGAAAAAAAAAACGGATAAAAACCGACAAAAACGTATAAAAACGGACGAAAACTAATTAGGGGTATTTTAAAGGAAAATAGGTGAAAACAAAAAAAAAAGTGTTTTCCACTTTTGTGTATTAAAGTTGGAAATAGGAATTTTGTGTTTTGTAGAGAATTTTATTGGAAAACACTAATTTGAACGCGATCTTTGTTTTCCTTGTTTTCCACAAAACATTTTGTGGAAAACAAGGGTGTTTTCCCTCAACTAAACGCACCCTAAGTCACCCCTAATCAATTCACTTCATTTATTAGTAATTTTGATTACAAGTCGCTTTTCTACTATGTTCTACATTCAGCCATTTATTCCATAGACATGTCTATAAAATTCATAGATGAATAACTTAAACAACAAAAGACAACATTAAAAATTATCTTTTGAAGCGATATTTATCATTATAACCTTTTGCGTGAAGCACGCTCAGCCCCCTTAACTAAAAAATCATGGCTGCAGCCTGTAGCCTTGATGGAGAATTGTTGCTTGTAAAAGTTTTCTAAGTTTGTGTGACAAATAAAACTTCTTTTATAAGCTAGCTTATTTTAAAAGTTCACCCTCATAAGCTCTTATAAACCCACGCCAAACACAACCTAAAAAAGGGTCAATCACGGTTATTCAAACCTTGTTTTACTTATAAAAATCACTCAAATTTTATTATTGTTTTGGTAAAATAAGTCAAACTTTATTTTTGCTAAATTAATCATTCAAGTTTAAATGTTGTTTCAATATTATGAATTATTAAAAATTTGTTTAACTAAAGAGATCTAAATAAGAAAACTAATAAATTTGATTTTTATTTTGTTGTATATAAAGTTGATTAAAAAATTTGAATGATCAGAACGTGTGATTACTAGTTACGCACAAGTAATCGATGCATAGCTTAATAGTTTAAAGACAACTCTCGAAAGCATAATTTCATCAATTTCTTTATAAAATTCACAAAGATTGAATGATTTGAGTGATTTTTTTCGTTGAAAAAATGTTTGATTTGAAGAAACAACTTTAAAAATTAAGCATTTATTAATGAAACAGAAATAAAACTTGATTACCAAATGATCATTTCCTTTTAAATAAATGATAGTATTTTTCTAGTTTTTAGGTGTTCATTTTATTATTTGCATTTTTTAAGAGATAATTTTATTTTTTTCCAAAATCAAAAGTGACATTTACTGTATTGACTTTTCAAATTATGTGAGATATATGGTAGACATTTATTATGTTATGAAAGAAGTAGTTTTCATTAAAAAAAATCTGGGTTCGAGACTTCGAGTAATAATTAAGGATTTTAAGAGTAAATACTGGTGTAGTAAAATAAGCAAAGATGTGATGGTGTATTTGGGCATCTATAATGTTATGGGCTTGTTATGAACTATGTTGGGCCTACAGAATTAGTATTATGTCATTGACATATCTAGGGTGTTCATGGGTTGGGTAATATCCGAATAAATCGAAAACCGAAATCGAACCGAACCGAAAATAACCGAACCGAACTCGTAACCGAACCGAAATTGCTAAAACCGAACCGAACCGAAATAAAAGTTCGGTTTTCGGTTCGATTATAATTTTAGCAATCCAAACCGAAAACCGAACCGAAAACCAAAATTAAATAAATATATATATTTTTTTATTTATTTATATTAAAAAAATATATTAAAACTCTTTTATAATATATATATATATATATATATATATATATATATATATATATATATATATATATATATATATATATATTTTAAGCTTGAAAATTTTTTTTTTTCAAAAAATATATATAAATAAATGAATAAATTATTAAATTTAGGTAATTCGGGTTATTCGGTTCGGTTTTCGGTTATTGGGGGTTCGGTTTTTGGTTTTCGGTTCGGTTTAGTTAAATTTGAATTCGGTTCGGTTCGGTTCTCGGTTATACCCAGAAAAAAAATTAACCGAACAAACCGATAACCGAACCGATGAACACCACTAGACATATCAGCTTTGTAAAAATCAGTATTCTCCGTAAAGCGAGACGCCTAACTTTTGGGAAGGAGTTGTCGGACCAACTTTATGAATATCTCTAAAAAGATCACTTTGTTTATTGTCTATTAGCAGCGATGTCAAAAACCAACACATTTTCGGCCTTATTAATCACAAGTCAAAATAAAATGCTAATGTTAATCACGTCATCATTTCGCTCAGCGATTTCTTAAAAACGAAGCCCAATAACAAAATTTAGACAATCACTTACATTTATTAAATGAAATATAAAAATGTGCAAAACGCACTCTTAAACCTTTTAATATTTACAACTTTTTAATATAACAAACTTTATTCGTCAAATATCTAGCAAATTCGCTAATAAAAAATTTACCGTTGCGAAGAGCTCTGGACTACAAACAAAACGAGCCTAATATCGATATGCTTTTGACGTGCGTACGATTTTATAAATTTTTTTTAAGTTTGATACATTTAAAAAATAATAATAATAAACTTTTAAAACACACTCTTAAACCATAGGAGCCAAAGACGTGCAATTCTACAAAATAAGAAAATTATTTGGAATGACCGGAATATCGTTTGGAAATAAAAACGTAAATATTTTTAAACCAAAAACAGTATCCTTTTATTCATAAAACTATAAACGCCAAATTTTTTTTTATATAAAGCTAAAACTTACTTTTATTCATAAATTATACTTCATCCGTCCCAAATTAATTGTCCTCATTTGACTTTTTAAAGTCTTAATTTCTCAACTTTGATCTTAAATATTTTTGTTTGTGTTATATAATAATTGATGCAAACATATGAATGGATTGACTATATAATGTTTTTCATTGGTGTAATTTTCATTAAGTATTATATAACACGTACAAAAATATTAAGAATCAAAATTGAGAAACTAAGACTTTAAAAAGTCAAATGATGACAATTATTTTGAGACGGAGGAAGTAACACATACTCATCGCAACCTTATGATCAAAACTCATACCCATCACAATCATATGAACAAAACACATTCCCATCGCAACCATATGATCAAAACATATACCCATCGCAACCATATGAGCAAGATTGTGTTTGACTGTATGAACATCAAACACAACCTTGCTCATATGGTTGTGATGGTTAAGTATTTTGATCGTAATATTTTTAATTTATGAATAAATTTTTAGTTTCATATGGTTGCGATGGGTATGAGTTTTGATCATAAAGTTGCGATCGGTATGAGTTATAATTTATGAATAAAAGTTTAGTTTATATATAAAAAAAAGTTAGCGTTTGTAGTTTTATGAATAAAAGGATACCGTTTTTAGGTTATAAATGTTTACGTTTTTATTTTCAAATGATATTCCGGTCATTTCAAACGATTTTCTTATTTTGTAGAATTGCACTTCTTTGGCCCCTGTGATTTAAGAGTGTGTTTTAAAAGTCTTTTTTTTTAAATGTATCAAACTTCGACAATTTTTATAAAATCATACGTACGTCAAAAGCATATCGAATTCGCTAGATATTTAACGAATAAATTTTATTATATTAAAAAGTTGTACATATTAAAAGGTTCAAGGGTGAGTTTTGCACATTTTATATTTCATTTAAAAATGCAAGTGATTGTCTAAATTTTGTTACAGCAGGCTTAGTTTTTAAGAAATCGCTGCCGATAGACATGGCCAACATTAATATTTCATTTTGACTTGCGATTAATATGGGCCGAACACATGTTGGTTTACATCACTGCTAATAGGCAGCGAATAAAGTAGCCTTTTTGGAGATACCCATAAAGTTGGTCCTCTGCAAGACAACTCCTTCCTAAAAAGGCCTCTACAGTAATTTTCACCTCCGAAAATTGAACCATTAAGTTATGGTCCCAACATTCCTGCTGCAAACAGTAGGTAACTTACATGCTTTTGTTTGATAAGTGGGTTTCAACATTTTCATTTTACATCCTTAAATTTTTATAATTTTACATAATTGGTCCCTCATTATATGTAGCAGCAGATAGAGATCCTTATAGTTTCTTTGTCGGTGATTGTTTTCCCTTAAGTTATTTACTTTTTTTGTAAAACATAAACTAGTTAGAAATCACGTGCATGTACTCAGATTACACATGAATCAAATTTATTTCAAACTTTTGATTCAACATACATGCATATAAGAATTTAGCACAATTAATATTTTTAGACTGTGCATGCATATAAATACAACTAATACTTAAATTTGTTTGTTGTGTATTTATAAATCATGCTTTCATTAAAAATAACTATGAAAAAACCGTTGTCGAGACTTCAAAAGGAAACAAACAAACAAGTGAACAACTGTGGGATGAGCTATTTTACATTGGGCTGAAATGAATTTACAACGTGCTCTTTTACATTGGGCTAAATTTCGTTTATAATTGGACAGAATTATGAAGCCCAATATAGCTTTGGACAATGGATGCTCTCACACTAGTACGTAGGGGTGTTCATGGGTTGGGTAATATCCGAATAAACCGAAAACCGAAACCGAACCGAACCGAAAATAACCGAACCGAACTCATAACCGAACCAAACTTGCTAAAACCGAACCGAACCGAAATAAAAGTTCTGTTTTCGGTTCGGTTATGGTTTTAGCCCTCCAAACCGAAAACCGAACTGAAAACCGAATTTAAATAAATATATATATATTTTTATATATTTATATAAAAAAAATATATTAAAACTCTTTTATAATATATATATATATATATATAATATTTTTGAAGCTTGAAATTAATTTTTTTTCAAAAAATATATATAAATAAATGAATAAATTATTATATTTTGGGTAATTCGGGTTATTCGGTTCGGTTTTCGGTTATTGGGGTTCGGTTTTCGGTTTTCGGATCGGTTTAGTCAAATTTCGGTTCGGTTCGGTTAACGGTTATACCCAGAAAAAAAAATTAACCGAACAAACCGATAACCGAACCGATGAACACCCCTACTAGTACGCCATGTGTCTTGCCAAATTCACATTTTTGGTCATCTACTGTCAACAAAAATTTATTTGGGAAATTTCAAATGTATACCAAGTTAAACAACTTAAACATCATAATTCAATTTTTTTCTAACACAAATATTGTATTTATGCAACTAAAACTTGTGTATTGAGAAAATATGAATATTTGATGTTTAGGTTGCGTAAATATATATCTCTCAAAGTTTATTAATAACTATAATAATCAAAAATGAAATTTGGAAAATTTGAAAATTATAGTAAATGTAGCACATCGAATACTTAGAGCATAGAGTATGTCATGAGGATCGTCGGCTGTCAATTGCCGTTGGCGGTTGTCAATACATTCCATCGACGAGTTGTCATTCCTTGCAGAATCGTGGTTCCAACTCAACAACCGCGAGAAATTTTCATTTTCTGAAGTGTAATGTTTAAGTGATACGGTGAAAAAAATTAAAAAGATCATTAGTCGTGATGAAAAGATAATACAAAAGAAATGACAAATAACATAGATGAATAAGTAATGTGACATCTATATAACAATAGTCATTTAAAAATTTTAACATACAATATCCTTTCCTTCTATATAGATAAAAACATTAATTATCTCTTTATAATTTTCAAAATTTAAAGGCAAAATATCAGCATTAATAATCAAAGTCTCGTAAAAAAATAAAAACAAATCCCCAAAATCACAAAATTTTCGGGCCCACGTTACGCCTTAAGAAAAGGTAACAAACCATAAAAGAAAAACCATACAACTGTTTGATCCTCGTCGTCTCATTTCATTTTCTTTCAACTGGTATATTCACATTTCTATTCTTTTGTATATAGTCACAGTCAATCATTTGTTATAAAATGTATGTACTAGTACTAGTTATTGTTACTTGTTGTTATGGTCCAGGACACCATGCATTTTTGTGCCGCAGTGTTAATTCTCGTATAAAATGTGTTTATTATCATCGTTAGAGATGAAAGTTTGTTTGACAATGAGTGTTTAGCGTTTTTTTTTATAGATGTTACTTGAAGAAGCTCGTGTTTTGCTTTTACGACATTTTACACTTTATAATTGCATACATCTACGTCAGTGTTGATGTTACGCTTAGTTTTGTCAAACATACCATTGATGATTTATATAAGTGTTTGGTAACACAGTTGTATTTATGATTATAATTTATAAAGTGTAAAATGATGCAAAAGCTAAAACTAACGCTAAACACTTCTTCAAGCAGCGTTTTTAGAAAAGACGAAATACTAAATGCACCTTGCCAAACAAGCCTTCAATTCTAAACGCTAAACTTTAGCTAAATGCTAAACGCAAACGCTTTTAAAAGCTCCTTGACAAATATACTTTCAAGATGGTGTTTGGGCATTTTACGCTCGTTGCGTGATTACAGATAATAAATACTCCGTACAATTGATAAAGTACTGTTAGGGTGTTTTAGATTGTTAGCATTTGATTATATATTTAGGTTTATTGGACTAATTAAGTAGTTTTGGAACTAAAACGTTCACAACACAAATGGAAAGGTTCTGTAAACTTAAATTTTGTGTAGATTTTTACTGTGATAAGGCTTATTCACCGATAAGAATATATTTCGTGTGAATGTTGTTAACAATTAACTGCTATATAAAATGCGTTGCTGCTTTCATGCGCTTGTTTGGTTCATAGCTGAATACATAAGAGGGTGTTTGGTATTGTTCATTACTTATTAAAAGAGGACGAGGTCATCATTTTTTAGGGTGTTTGGCATTGGTTATAGAGAATACTGCTTGTTAGACTAATTTGACAGCGTAATAAGTAGTTATAATTGATAATGTTTGGTAAGCAGTTTCAATTTGCTTATGTGCTTATTTCAAAATGAGCAGTGTTCAATAGTCAGGTTTGAGATTGTTTACTCCAAACAGCTTACTTGAAAATGTTATAAGCAGTGTTAACAAGTAGTCCCAAACACCCCTTAAAACTGTTTATCGTGCTCTAACTTTTACTCCGTAGTATACTAAGGAAGATATTTCAGGGTGTCTGCGACTGCTTATGATCATTTGCATTTGAATAAAGCTGGTTTTAGGGTGTTTGGGATCACTTATACAAACTGCATATAAGATTATATTGACAATGTTATGAGTAGTTTATTGAGTAGCATGTATTCAGTTTGAGGGCGATTTTGATAGCTTAACCAAACTAAGGGTTGGGATGGTGATAACACCTATACAAAGTGTCTTAATGGCGCAGTATTTTACTTCGGAAACATGTTTTATATGTGTAAAACCTGATCTCAAAGTGTTTTCACATTTCCTTGCTCCAAACATCTTACTACTGCTAAAAAAGGAGTTGTAACAAGTAGTCCCAAACATCCCTTAGAACTGTTTTAATATAACAGAGAAGCACCTTTAAGAAGTTTCTGATTGCTTGTGATTATTTGAACTTTAGTTAAGCTGTTTTAGGAAGTTTATGCTTATCCAAACCGCATATAGGATTATTTGATTTAGAAATTACAGTAGTTGTTTCTGAAAATCTCAGTATGGGCCAGACTGTAAATTGCTTTTCATATAAACAGTTTTAGTAGCAATATCGAAACACCTGCTGAGTTACTTGTGTTCAGGGCATGTTTGCAAGTGTGTTTTGATGGAGTGATTGTTGTGGTATTATGAATCATCATTAAATAGTTATTCTAAAGATAGACATAGGTACAAAACTTTTGCATTAGCAAACACGACAACATCGATTATACAGTCATGCTGACCATACAGAATTTTATCGCGTTTAGCTTTATTATGTTACCTGTAACTTGTTATATCAAGATGACATTATTATTTTCTTTAATAAGATTCTAACACGTGATTCTCACAACAGTCTCTTCTTTGCTAGTCAAGATATGGCATCACGAGGTAAGCGAGCGCTAGCTCAGAATAATGAACAAGAGGATGATCACAGTGCTCTAATTAAACAGATAATAATCGATGAACTTCCGTTCTCTGTTGTCGACCAAGAGGGATTCAAAGCATATATGGAAGCCGGATATTATCGTGGTTTTCAGATCCCGTCTCATGAAATGATTGCTAGAGATTGTGTTCAAGTTTTCATGGAAGAAAAAGCAAAGTTGAAAAGTTTGATTAAGAAAACAGACCAAAGGGTTTGCTTAACCTTGAATATATGGACGTCGAAACAGTCAGTAAAACACTTATGCATCAGTGCTCATTTTATTGATAAAAATTGGGAATTACACAAGAAAATCATCGGTTTTAGCGCGCTAACAAGCGATAATGGAGAAGAGATAGGAAGGGCTGTTGAAAAGTGTCTGCATGATTGGGAAATTAATAGCCTTTTAACCATCTCTACTGGTAGTGCAAGTTCGTATGATGCTGCTATTGATTATTTGAGAACACGGTTAATGAATAAGGTATTGGATGGTAAGTTTCTTCACCTCAAATGTATAATTGACTTCATCAATGATTTGGTAAAAGATGGCTTAAACTTGTATCCTGAGTCAGTTGCACGTGTGCGTGAGGCTGTTAGATACGTGAGAGGTTCACCGGCTAGGGTTGAATTGTTAAAAAAGTGTTCTAGAGAAAGGAGTGGGGAGTTGGGAAACTTTGCTAAAGAAAAAATGATGAAGACAGATTGCTTTTTGTTTCTTGATTCTCCAACTATACCAACCTCTACTTATGGTATGTTAATGGCGGCTAACATATTTAAAGAAGCTTTTGATTTGTTTGAGGAGAAAGATCCTATGTATAAACGTCACATGGAAAATACTTGTGGGATCCTAAAATACAAGGATTGGGGAAAGGTATCAAAGGTTGAAAATTTCTTGAAGGTTTTTTACAAGTCAAGTAACGATATATCAGAGATGTTTCTAACATCTAATAAATTTTTGGTTGAAATGGGTGGTATTGATTTTCATTTGGATAACTGGGGAAGATGTGCCAATAAGGAGAAATTATCTATGATGGCACTTGACATGAAAGTAAAGTTTTATAATTACTGGGGAGATGTCGAAAAATCAAATATGTTTATATATGTTGCAAATATACTGGATCCTCGTCAAAAGCTGAGATACATTGAATTCTATTTCAAGAACATCTTCAAACATGATTACACCGATGAAGGAGAAAAAATGTGGAAACATAAGATGAGGATGGTGCTTACTTCACTTTATGATGTGTTTGATGACTACAATAGTAAGATTGGGGGCCCACAAGGAAATGCAAATGCTCAAAGTCGTATTTTTATGGAAAAGTATTTGGCTGAAGAACATGGTGATCGTACATCAAGGTTAATGAAGGGTAAGCCGCTTCTTGGAAGAAATGTAAAAGGAATGACAGAACTGGATAAATACCTTAATGAGGAAAGTTTAGAGAATGCTGATGGTTTGGACTTGCTAAAATGGTGGAAGAATTTTAGTGGGCAATTTCCAATTTTGTCCAAAATTGCTAAGGATGTTTTGGCTCTTCCTATTACTGCAGTTAGATCGGAGACGTGTTATTGCACCGATACTAATGTGTTAAATGACTTCAGAAGTTCTTTGTCACCTTCGATGGTTGAAGCTTTAGTTTGTACTCAAGATTGGATTCGCGAGTCAACAAACGAAAGTGAAAGTGACTGAGTTAGTATTTGCCTTATCTTGACAGCTCTGCAAAAGGTAATTTAACTTGATTTACCATGAATTATTAATTTATGCTATTTATATTCTCAATATTTTGTTTTGATCATGATCATCTTCTTTTGGTAGATGTTAATGGACTAGTGGAGCCTGATTGAATTCTCAGTTCAAGATTCGTTAATTTTTTCTGGTTATGTTTAGTTATTGGACTTGTTCATGTTACTTTGGTCTTATTGTTCTGCTATTGTCACTTTATTGTTCTGTTATTGACTTGCGGTTTTATTATTTTGAATTAACTGGTTGTCTTTTCCTGTTTATTCAAGAAATATATTGCTGCTGCGAAGTTAAATTTCTAGTATGTGTTTCGATTGTCGGTGAAACGTTGTTATATGCCGGACCTGGTTGGTAAATTATATGGTTACTGTTGTCAGTGAATTACCAACTTGTCATAGCAATGATTATCACAAAAGATATTCACATGAGCAAAAGCTGGCATGTACTGACGTGTGATCGAACCAAATACTTACAACTGAACTTGTTGCTTATCATATATTGTTTGGTTTGATCCCCATCTTGGTGATCTAACCAAATAAATTTAGTTAAGTATGTAAGATACCGAACTCATTTAGGCTTATATATTCTGTTGGTGAGATCCAGACCTTGTATTGAAAGTATTAACCGCGTGCTCTAGTCAGGTAGGCGGTAACAGAAACGTTGTGCACGAAAATAAACCACCTGGACTATAGTTAAAAGAGACAGCTAATGTTTAATGTGCTTATGCGAAGTCTGACATTTAGGACACCGTTTCAGCATTTACAAGTGTATTTCTACAGTATAATCATAATAAGAACATAGTTTATAAAAATCAAGAAAATACTCATAAAAGAGATATATATAAATCTCAATATATAACTCGATTAAACTTATGACCAACTGTATATCAATGTGATCTAAATCTTCAATCCAGTGTAACCCTACACAATGGACACTCATTCACACATGACAACCAACAATTCACACAATCTGCATGAAACTCATGTCCACAACCCAGTGTCCCTATCCTCTCGTTTTCTTTATACTTCGACGTACAAAGAGTACACTCGCCATCCGTTTTCTTTATACTTCGACGTACAAAGAGTACACTCGCCATCCATCTTATCATGTCTTACGCTCACTTGTATATGCTTTGAAATCTCCTCATCAGTAGATATACCCGAGCCACCAATGTCGTCGTTGCCTCGTTGTTCTTGATATTTTTCTACAGCTTCGCGTGCAAGACTGAGTATATTGACTGTCTCTAGTGCAATATGTAAGAGGGGAACATTGTTCTCAAGCGCACGGTGTAAATCGGAGAGTACACTGGCTCTTGCGGGATTTGGATGAGGTTCGGACATGTTAAGGCGTTGTAAGTACTCAATCATCTGAATAGGACTTAATGTATTAAATGTTGGATATGATCGTCTGGTGGAAGAGGAAGACTCATCTTCGAATTGATTTCGGTAAAGAGAAAGGATGCGAGAGAATAATGAGGAAAAGACTGAAGAATTGTAACCCTAATGTTGTGTATACATATATAGTGTTTTGATAAGTCGGTTTATATATATGTGTTCTTTTATAAGATACTAGCTTCATAGCCCGCCCGGATGGGCGGGCTAGCTTCATAATATTACTTTACGAATTCTAAGTTTACATAAATAAATCACGAATAACACAAAACATAATGATATTAAAAATGAAAAGAAAAGAATGTGTTCATTTTATATATGTAAAAAATACAATAAAACGTGAGAACAAATACAGTGTATTGTGCTTATTCATACACGAAAGAAAACTTCTATATCCACAACGTTGGTTGTGGAGTTTGTGTATTCTTCGTCTTTGTGACAACAATGCTGTATGTTTTAACGTTTGCGGAAACTGGGAAGGATTCACCCTATCTTGTAGAGTACCACAAAAATCCGTGGGTCATTTGCATTGAAATTAATGATCAACAAATGAAAGGTGACGATTTAATCACAGCAACTCAAAAAAGGAAAACAACATGATTATGGTCTTTAATTGCAACTTTTAGAAGTCCACGAGCATCTTCAAAGGAGTAAGGTTAAGCCCTTTCAAACCGGGGGTTGAACCATACCATGCACCATAACACTACATCACAATGCAAACATAAATTTTCTTTAATTTTTCCCTGAAGCACAATGTTATAGAATTACCAATGACTTTTAGTGGCTTCATCGATAAGGTAAGAATCGAAAAATGATCAACAATTCTGCCCACAAAGTGTATCAACATCTACACCTCGAGGGGCTAATATTAGTAACCAAACCTTGAAAAAGTGAATTATAGAAATAATAACAGAAAGCTTAACTTTTCAAAAACTAAGTGGTGATGGAATCATCAAAAGATGAATCCATGAAGAGCATTTCATGCGATGCATCCCATCACGTGAAAAGATAGTCAAAGAAACAGACTTGGGAACGTTGAGCAGACCATTTACTCCCCTGAGAATAATTGGTACATTTATCTATTATTGTTTTGATCACCTAATTTATAACCATCTATTATTGTTTTACAAGTTTAAAAACAAATAGTTGCCCATGCATATAGATACAACTGTACCTGTAAATTAGCAATTAATCCAAGGAGGCAAAGGGGCAAATGAGTAGCAATTAATCCAAAGGGGCAAAGGTCCAAATGAGTTAAATGGGTTAACAACTGTCTATGTATTTTAAATGCATACAATGTCCAGAACTTACGTTTGTTAAATATATCAAAACACTTTGACTGAAAAAAAGGATGCTCTGCATATTAAAGTGAGCAACCTATATGGACAACTTTTGTGATTTCCTTAATTAAAAGTTAAAACTACCTGGCCATGCTATCATTTAATTTGTATGTCGTGGTGTTCAAAATTATCATCTTTGTATATGTCCTGTGAGAATAAACTCAGATGACAAAAAGTAAAAATGAGTATCAAAATAAAAATATAAAATATAAAATAAGTTGCCAACATATAGATGAATAATCAGACATATGAACATGCTTTTACTGTCATCTATAGTTGTAAACAAATTTGAATTTTTGGAAAATCATAGTAAATACTATCAGTGTCTAGCTTAGATATATGCATAACGATCCTGAAACTCAAAATAAGGGATCTAAACATTCTTAGAATGATGTCAAGTTGTCATATATACTATAAATCATGTCCTACACATCCATTAAACATAAAGCACAAACTATGATACCCATTAATAACAATAGATTACAAAATTGTCAGGTCAAGATACCATGTTGAATCTATGGTTATATACTAATCAGAAACATAACTACAGTGGATCAAGGTATCATTCCCAAAAGTAAACATGGGGACAATTAGTGGATGCAATTTTATCCTTCTACTAATGAACATTTCCTGATCTAAGGTAATGTTCTCTCCATCTCGGGTGAAAAAAATGCAAATTTGGAAACACGTGAGATCGGTCAAACATGCTTAAGGTCACCTAAAGAGCACTGATAATGTATAGCCAAATATAAATTGTACCTATTGTACCCATAAAACAACCCACACAAAGTAGTTTAAAGAAGCAATCCCAAACAGCCTTATATAAGCAGAATCTATAAGCAATTATTAAACAACTTATATAAGAAATTATTATGCATATTAAATTAGCAATCCCAAACAGAGCACATATTTAAGTAGTTTCATTGACTAAAGCACAAACAACCCCTATGTAAGCAGTTTTTCCACTTTGATAGGTGATACAAAGGTTGGTATATAAACATATGAAACAAAAACCCCCCATATAAAACAACTCCTACATTTGTCATCGCTTTTGAGTTTTTATCCCAATGATTCTACGTTAGTAGACGCAACAACCAACCATTAAATCAGCAAATGATCCAGATTTTTTAATTTAAGCTAGACACATAATACTTGATGAATCAAATTCTAAGCTATCATCTACTTCAACATCCGAGAGGCCTTCCTTTCTATTCACATACGTTTTAAGTAAGATGCATAAATACATGACCATGTACATCAACACAATTAAGATCCCCAAGATACACACGATTAAAATGAAATACCACGGGGAACCAACATGAACATCATAAGAATAACAATATAAATGTTACTAAGATGAGACACGATTAAAATGAAATACCACAGGGAACCAACATGAACATCATAAGAATAACAATATAAATGGTTACTAAGATGAGAGATGGGTACAGATTGTGATTTACCTCATATTTAATGGCATCTCCTTGTTCAATAAATTGTTCTTGTTTACAAAGGTTGACCAAAAAGTCCATTGTTTCAAGCCCTTCACCCCTCAATTTACTGTCAGTTAACATCAGTTAACATCACACTGTAGTCGAACTTAATTGTCCATTTATGCATAGTCAATATTGTAAAGTTATGATTAAAAATGTGAGTGGTTTATGCATATACCTGATATCAGGAACTGATAGATAAGATTGTGACTGCATATTATGTGAATCATGGCTCTTAACAAATGAAAGACTGGCGGCATGATCAGATTTAGTGAATCAAGTATGTTGTCTCACCTGAAAAGCGTTATCAAATTGCTCACAAGGGATAGTTTAGAGTTGGGCATGCTTTCTCAGCTGCTGATTTGTTGTATGCTCCACAAACACCTTTCACATTTCCAAATGGATATTAGTTAATGAATCCACCAATGATAAACATACATATGGATAAGAACCAGGGTGACAGATAAGTACTTACGATAAATTCACCTTGGATTAATCTTTTTCCTAAGTAATGTCCAATCTTGAATACCTTGGCAGCATACAACAGTTTTCTCAATGTAACATCAAAAAAAAAATTCAACTTACTGGCACATCATCTGCCATATTATCATTTCGCTGAAGTAGCCTATACAGATTACCTCAAATAGATATCTTTTATGTAGCTCAAACTGGCTGGATCAAGTTGGGTTGAACCAAAGTAAATTTTGAATCCAGTTTATTATAGATAAATTTGTATGTTAAATATAGATGTGATCATAAAAGATATCTTTTATGTAGCTCAAACACTTGGATCAACCCATTCATATATAAACGGGTTGAAATTTGTACTATACCTGCATATTAGAGGTCCACAAAGTGAGGTTGTCACGAAGAAGTTCCATGATCAAGGTGCTATCTTCGTAGGACTCCTCGCCCAATGTATCTAACTCAGCTATTGCTTCATCAAAGGCCTTAAAAAGGGACAAGAGCGATAGAATCATGTAAATTTAGATTGAGAGGATCCACAAATCTGAGTTTAGTTATTAAAGATAAAAGCTTATACCTATTTGGCAAGGCTACAACCTTGTCAGTCTGGAGAGTTCAAAATCTCATAGTAAAATCCATAAAAGTTGAGCGCCAATCCAAGGCGAATAAGGTGTGTTGGGGCAATTTCATTGTTTGTAATATCCTAAAATATACTATAGCATTATGTATCTGGTGTAACCACCCATTCAGAGAGAGCAAGACATAGTAGCAGCCAACCACCCATTTACACAGCAACAAAGAAACAATATTTAGTGTCATTGCACGAGCTACATGGATAATAAAAAAAAAAAATACTAATTTAACTTAAAAAAGGGGAGAAGTAGTTGATAAAAAGAGGAGATGTAGATGAAAAGAAACTGACTTTTAAAGACCAAATATTTTTTGGTAATTTTACATAATTTCATAATCTAATCAAAGTGTATCATGATACAACATAATGTAATTAAATGTATTCTCATAATACATGAGCTCATATACTGTTTTGACGAAAAATAAAAATTAAATTTAAGTTGTCAATATAAGCTTACCCAAACACTCTTTAAACAAACTTAAGTTGTAGGCGAACTTTGTCAAGAAGAGCAATGCATAAACATAACCTGAAACAAATGTCGGAAGGTTAAATATATTCATATTATATAACCAAAAAAACATCACATTTTAATAATCTAATGGTGAGCGAGCAATACATCCATAGAATATGAATGCCTAGGACATAAGCAGCATAACCAATGAACATGTACTCACCTTAAAGCAAGAAGGCGCATGTGTACTCCATATGATAGGTTATCATATAATGTACCAGTATGACTACAAATAATCAGTACGTCGATATGTGTTAACAATTAAGCGCCAAGTACAATCATCTCATAGACATCCCCATGCTCGATAATATGACAATCGTCTAAATTAGCAGCAACTAAAGTCATCTCATTGAAATCAAGGTCATCTATTTCAGAACAATGAAGATCACAAGTTAATACTTAAAAATTATTGTACCATTGATGTGAAACTTGTGACATATAACACTTAAAATTAGTGGTTTTGTCCTTCAATTTTAACTAAGAGCTATGAAAGACGGATTCAAGTAGTTAAACCTAAGCAAAGTAACTATATCATAGACCTGTCGGCTGAGCTTAATTGCCCTGTTATTCCTACCGACTATCAAGCATTACAAAACCGGTCTCAGAATTATGAAACTTGTGAAATACACAAGATGCAAAGAAAGCAGCCTATATAAGATGAATATTACGAAATATGCTTACCAATGTAAAATACACAAGTTGCAAAGAAAGCAGCCTATATAAGTGTTAAAAATATTTCAGGTGAATTTTAAATAGGTTTATACCAGGATCTGCAACATAAGTGTTCAAGTGCACTAATCTCGCAAGTTCTTCAGGTTTACCATACATGCCGGTTACATTTACAAATCAAATGTTTTATGGGTCATAAAAGCTTCATATGAATAAACCTTGGTTTGATTTTATATGGATTATCGTTTTTTCTCCTGTGGTTGATATTCTAATAATAGTATTGTTTTTGAAAACAATTGATTTTGCGAGTGTGGTTAGAGGTTTTTGTTGTGGTTAATGATGGATGGTATATTGTGCAATGAAGATGGAGATTAGGGTTATTTGATGGAGTGAGTTATTTGGGGGATTTTGAATTTCGAAATGCCGAGTGAGTAGGGGAGTTACTGAGGCTATGTTTGGCGCAGAGCTTTTTAGAGCTTTTTGGAGCGATGAGCGGTGAGCAATGAGCATTTTGATTTTTAATGATCGTTTGACAAAGAGCGGTGAGCGGTGGCTAATTTTTAGGAAAGCTAATTTTCCAATGCTTATTTAAGAAGCTGTGAGCGGTGAGCTGTGACAGCTACTGCTCACAGCTCACAACTCACAGCTACTGCTCACTGCTCGCTGCTACTGCTACTTTCACCAAACACAGCCTGAGTCAGTTTTGGTTGAAGGAGAGAATGTCGGGATAATTGGTGAGTGATTTCTGGTAGAATTAGGAAAGGTCGGCTGACAAGGGAAGATGGTAATGTGTGATTATTAGTTTGGGAATGCAAACATCTAACACAACTTGTGACTTTATCATCTGGTTGAGGCGCTTGTCTTTGGACATGGATACCCGAGTTCGAACCTTTCAACTTACAATTTTTTTACTTATTAAACCGGGAATAGTGCCTAGTCACTATTTACACCTCATCATATGATGCTCCATGTCAACATTTAAATGGCTAGTCAGCATTAATGACGTGGCATATGTAGTCCCATATATATGTATAGATAGATTGGGCTTCTACTTTTATGTTGCTGTATGGTTTATAAAACTAGTGGTCCTAAAAATATTTAGAGTTACAACCGGATATATAAGCCAAAAATTGATGATTATATTTTTATAAAATTGTTTAGCGAATTAATTAAAAGTTGAAACTTATAAATATAAAATAACATAAAATACATCAAAAAATTAACATATATTTATAGTTTTTACGTGATAATTCATTATATAATGAAAGGTATTAAAGTAATTTAGCTAACCATAAGCCTCTACAAGCCTCTTTCTATGGGCTTTGGCTTATGGAGGCTTATGACTTATTTTATAAGACATAAACCTCTATAAGCTTGTGTGACAAACGAAACTTATTTTAATAGCCGACTTATTTTAAAAGCCCAAGCCCCGATAAGCCCCTAGAAGCCTTGTGCCAAACATAGCCTAAGAGCATATGATACCATCACGAGAACCCCGCCAAGTCCGACGTGAACGTTTTGGCATCGCCGCTCGCATGCCACGATACCGACACCCCTCTCTCCTGCGTCATTCCGTTCGTGAGTAAACTAGCATGCGTGAGGTTCCTTTTCTCCCTTCTTTTTTCTTTTGATTTTTTATGTGTGTGTATGTGTTGATTGTATGTGTGTGTATTGACAATGTGTGTGTTTACAGTGTGTGTTTTGGTCAGGATGAGTGACATACATTTTTTTAAAGTTTTCTTTTATAATGAGTATGGCTTTTAAAAAGGACGTGTTTGGGCTAAGATGGATATTGGCTAAAGTGTATGTACATTTTTAGTGATACACAATTTAGTTTAGTTTAAAGGGACGTGTTTGGGCTAAAGTGATATACGGTTTTAGTTTTCATAATAAATATTTGGCTAAAGCTTTTGTAACTTTTTTTTATTTTGATTCTATTTTTAGTTTTATATAATTTGTATTTTAATTTAATGAATAAAAATTTGGTTATTTGAAAAATGAAAAAGAAAATAAAATGGTGGGTGGAGCCCAATTGACATGTGAAATAGGTGTTACGAGAGATAGTGTATTTTGGTATGTGAGTGTCAAAAGTAAGGATGTTGAGGTGACAGTGTGACACTAAGGCTATGTTTGGCACGGAGCTTTTTGGAGTTTTTTTATAAGCATCGAGCTTTTTGATTTTTATTGTTCGTTTGGCAAAGAAGCGGTGAGCTTTGCTATTTTTTAGGAATGCTCATTTTTCTAATGCTTCTTTAAGAAGCTGTGAGTTGTGGCTACTGCTCACAGCTCACAGCTACTTTTACCAAACACACCCTAAAAAATGGTTTTTTGGTATGCCATGATTGTAACACCCCAATCCGACAAGGGTCTGAATGTCAACGAAGTCATATCAGAACATAATTAAAATGCAAGCATAAGTCTTGAATAAAAAAAAGGAAAATAAAGTCATATAAACAAATGACTCTCAAAGGTCCAAAACATGCAATCCCACTGAAATAATAATTTCAAAGCTGAAACGAAAATAAAGACTGAGTAAAAGATAGTCCAAAAGAATGGGTCACTAAAGGGTAGGTCTTCTACTCCTACTCTCTTCACTCTAATCCCAGCTCCCGCTAAAACCTGTCGCAGGGAAAAGAAAAATGCGGCTGAGCTTACAAAACCCAGTGATCAGATATAAAAAACAAAAACTAAATACAATAAAGATACAAACAAATCAAAGGAAACTGAGAAACAAAAGTCATAAAGAAGGAGCACAATGAGTCTATGAGGAGCCTGCAGAATACAATATTAATAGAAATAGAGAAGGCATAGAAATCAAAGGAAGACGAGAAGAAGTAACGCATCAATGAACACGATATAAGTAAATACAGATAACTATGTAAACAACCACTAAAACGGAAATCACATAGAAGCTACTGAATAATTATCGTAATAAATAGAAGCGACTATTACAAGGTGCAAGTATATCAAACAGAGAAGCAACTAAAAAGTAATATAAAAATGGCAATCAAATAATTCAGGCATTCATATAAGTATACACTGGAAAAAATATCATAAGCAAACGGAAGTAAAATAAACAGAAAGATAGCATGGCAATTATATGAGACAAGAGAATAAGTAAATGAAGTCATAAGCAATAGGAACGACTGAAAACTATAAGCATGGCAATAAAACAAATCAGATAATCAGGTAAGAGTAAACAGAAAAATATCATAAGCTAACGGAAGCAATAAAACAGAAATAAGCATGGAAATAAGTGAACTAGATAATCAAGTACATAGATAAACACCCACGAGCTCTAATGCCTAAAAGAGATACTTCAATAGACCCTGAACGTGTCAAGTCATATAAACATAAGTAAATAAGTGCACACGGGATAGCTAGCTCCAATGTACTAGATGTGATGGATGTATTGCACAAACCTACCAAATCACCCTAATGTCATAACTGAATACCTAGGATGCATCCATACGCTCCTTGCAAAACAGATATACATATGACAGTTCTAGACTAAACATACATACAATATACACGGGCCAGGTGCGCTATATATAGCAATGCTAAACAAATGGGAACGTTGTGGACAAAAAACCACCTCCACAGATAGCGTCATGCCACTGGTGCATCAGTGACTTGGTCATGGAACCCCATGACTGGTAAACCAATCAAATGGCTCGGTCAGGACAAAGTCAAAGGATTATATAAGCAAGAAAGGATAATATACAACTATTCTAATCAGAATATATCATATCAAAGAAAACAAAACAAAACAAGCCAAGCATAGAAAATCATGTACATCAGAGAATGGGTCGAGTCATATCATGTCAAGTCATATCATACCAGATAACAAATCATAGCAATGCATAGCAAATTACGTAGTCAACTCAGAAGCAAAAATGAACAAATTAAAAATCAGATATCATAGCAAATGCACAGATTCAAGGAATCAAGTTAGGAGATATGTTTAAATGAAAAGGAGAGAGTACAAATAGATTAAGTATTTTAGAAAATCATTTAAACTTTGTTTCCATAAAAGTATTCTTTAAAAACAGTTTTCATATAAGTCAATAAACCTTAATAGAACCGTGAAATCGCATCGGGTTCATAGAAATCATTTAAAATAGTTTCTTCATGTCACACCCCCAAATTACCTGTTTTGCAGCGGAATGGAATTCCTGGGGATTGACTGTCATAGCATCACAGTTACAGATATATTGAACGACCTAAAGTGTCGTTTGGAAAACACATCGTTTGATTTAATAAAATAATCAGAGTTAACAAAGTATAGGTCCCAAATAAAAATCAATTTGTGCGGAAATAGGTTTGTTACAAGTCAAACGATGTTTTTAAAGTTCATAAAACCCAAGTGAGACGCGTCGTCACCGCGACTCTATGATGTGTCCACATGCATGCCATGAAGTGAATGCCTTAGATACCTGAGACAAAACATGCTAAAAAGTGTCAACACAAAGGTTGAGTGAGTTCATAGAGTTTGTGTTGAAATGTAAAGCCTTTAAAGAATGTTCATGCAGCAAAGGCATTGCAAATCCACTCAGTTCCAAGTTCCGCCCATACAAAACTTGCAACCTGTGTGTTTACAACCCATTGCCAAAATATGCATAGTTTATGTTCAAACGCATGATGTCAAATGAATTCACATAACAGTACATTACTTAATCTATCAATATTCAATCGATATAACACATATGAGTGTTGTTTCAAATAATTCCAAGACCATTAGTTCATGATTATACCAAGACATTTAGTTCAATGATTATACCAAGACATTTAGCTCCATGATAATACCAAGACATTTAGTTCAATGATTATACCAAGACATTTAGCTCCATGATAATACCAAGACATTTAGTTCAATGATTATACCAAGACATTTAGCTCCATGATAATACCAAGACATTTAGTTCAATGATTATACCAAGACTATTAGCCCAATGATTTATGATATGACAATTCTAAGCATGGTAAAACTATTACTTCGTATGACTAAACATTCAGTTCAGTTACACATGTAGTTGCAAATAATCATGAATGTCATAAAAGTTGATGAGCATGTATCTCCCCCAAAGAGTTTAATAAAAGCATTAAAACAATTGAAAATGGGGCTATGGAACTCACCTGGTGCAATGTTAATGATGACAAAAGTGAGTACACTGAAATGAGGCGCAACCTCTAACCGCGACCTATTATGAATGATATGATCTAATGTAAATCATGAAACAATGTTGTGCATGCAAATCCACATGTAATCTATACCACTTGTACGTTTGAAAATAATGTTTATCGTCGAAATATATGTTTATGACATCTCGTCATATTATAAAATACTTTACAAGTATTTACGTTGAAATGATATCCTACGATAATCATTTAATGATTTATTATGAAATTATAACTTTTCGTCGTAAAATAATGTCATTGAAAATTTCATGAAAGTGACAAAACGGCCTTGAAAAGCTAGTCGTAAAATGGTGCACGTCGAGTGTTAGGAAACGAACTCAACGGTTTTGGGAAGCTTGTATCCTTATCTCAAAGTTTTAGCATTTAAGTTTTCATCCTAGAGGTCTCGATCATGGAGAGAAATGTAGTTAAAGTATGGTACTTGTGTCCAAAATATTGTTTAAGGGTGGTTTTCGGCAAAGTTTAAGTGACCGTATTTTATTCGTTACAACTCCGTTTGACAAACGGTTGGACATTTTGGAAAACAGGCTAGGCGAACTTACTTTTACTAGAAGACATCATGTTACAAAAAGTACTACGTCAATGTTAAAAACGACCCCCAACATGGTCCCTTGTGGCCGTAATATTTGTCTAATAGAAATATATTAGTTTTTCTTATATAATAAAGTTACGGCAACTTTGTTAAATCGCGTGTAATTTAATCGTTACAAGTCCGTTTTCTACATTTTATATGTCCTCGGAATAGTAATAATATATACTAATATATTTTTGATAAGTCGACACATTTTATAACGCTTAAGACTCATTTTTGACTCGTAAAAAGTCGAGATTACATGCTGAATTTTCTGAAACAAATATTTTTTGTCGTCAAACTTGAAAATAGCATAACTTCTTCGTTATAACTCCGTTTTAACCCATTCAAGCGGCCACGTTTTCATTTTAAAGTATATTTTCCAAATATCTAGCCCAAAAATTTTTACAATCTGTCGAAAATTCCAGAATTCAAAAATATGATCAGACCTTTAAATATAGTTGTCGAAATGAGTGTTTCTCGCGTAAAACTTATTCTAACCACATAAAACCAACGCCGAAGCTATTCTAAACCTACCATACACCTTCTTAGGGTGTCATGGGTTCCTAGACATCATCAAAAATGATATGTTTCAAGGGATAAATTATAGGATGATATATATTCATTATAAGTACTGAAAACAAATAAAGTGGTATAAATACTCATACAACTTGCTTGATTAGTACTAGAAATATGAAATAGATTAATAATAAGTATTGTAGGACTATGAAAATATTTAGAAACTTACTTGAGATTAGTAAGAGTAAGTGATGCACTTGAGCATAAATGTACCCAAATTAATACTCCAAAACCCTTTTTGTTACTACTTAAATTACCCAAATAAACTCTTGAACTAGAAAAATCAAAATTTTCCTCCTTGCCCTTCTTGTTCTAGTCGACTAATGAGAGTAAATGAGTGAAAATTTGTTTGCAAAAAGTGAGATAAATGAATGCAAGTAGCTCCCTTTTATAATGAATATTGTGTTTTATTTATGGGTTACTTAGGTCCTAGTCAAAATACACAAAAGAGTAGTATAGGTTTTTGGATAAAATAATATGCTAGTTATTAAAAAAATCAATGTGTGTGCTTGTGCATTGATGATCAGTCGACACAACAAAGAAAAAGGAGGTGTTGTGTCATCCTTTATGTCGACATGCATAAAGAAAAATAGAAGTAATGTATTTTAGTATGATATAATGTATAAATGTATTAGTATAGTTGGTAATTTTTGTATATAATTAAGTATTTAGGGTAGCGTTAGCTATAAATAAATTTTAACGGAACAAAATAAAATGTATTGAAGTCATAAAAATTATAAAAATACATTTCTTACATGAGTTGAGTGAAATAATAATTATCGAGTTGCATATACGAAAATCGTCGTAAATATTTATACATAACAATTTATATACAAAATAAATTGAAAACATCGGGTAAACCAATAATATAATTTTTATAGTCTTAAAAGGAGTATAAAAATATATTAAGAATATTTTTGGAAATGTCGGATCAATATTCAAAATAAATGTTTACGCGATAGTGTTTATTTAATAGGAAAATAAACGTTTAATGAAAAATGCAAATCCATGCATGAACTAATATGATGATAATGATGTGATGACATGTAGACTAAACCTAGTCTATATGAAATGTCCTTGATGATTGTTCATGAATTCGCAGCTAAACCATTAAGGTTACGCGAATTTGATACTCGTAAACGTAGTTTACGATAAATGATGAAATAGTGAAACTTTTAAAGTTTGTAAAATGACCTGAAATTACGAGTTGTCACATTCGCCCAACCAAAAAGGAATTCAGTCCCGAATTCAGTCCATGTTAGGTTCTACGGTGTTATTTGTGAAAATGTGAGGATATTTGAGTCGCATTGGGTCGTCCAATGTTTTTCTAAATTGTGCCACGCCTTTCCAAGACGGGACTTTGAACATAATCTGTTGCCAACTTGAAATTCCAATGGTTTACGACTTATGGAACATACTTCCAATCTTTTGTGTCGTATATCGACGTAACTTATCTAGCTATATGTTGTTACTTGTAACTGATTTTTGATTTGTACGATTACTTTGTTGTTTCAGGAATGAGTCATTGACTAGTGAGTTAAACTTTCCTGGTTTTGACCCGTGAATAAGTGATTGACACCTCGACCATAGAGTGTCTCAATTGGTGTAGTCAATATTTTCAGGTGCTAGCTATTGTTGTAAAGCAACTTGTTCGATTAAGAATGATTTGCCTAATCCTTTCGAGAAAATCACACATGCCTTGAGTATATCTTCTAATGTTTGAATTGTTCTCTCGCTCTGACCAATGAGCTGAGGATAATAAGCGGCACTCATGTCCTAGTAGGTTCCATGGGAAGATTGAAATGGTTATCAGGAGCCTAAGGTGAATCGAATAGCTTGTAATAGGTACAACTGGAATTGATACCACGCGTCTCATGCCAAATTTCAAAATGTTAAATCTGTCGAAAAGGACCTTATAGAAAGGAATAGATTATGGGTAACAGTTGTGATTCCTCGCGTTTCTAGTTCTAGCAAATGTCATTACTTGAGTCTTACTTGCCTAAGGTGCTTAGTCTCCATGACTAAAATTTTTATTGTTTGATTATCGAAGTGTTTCCATGCTCTATGTTGTAAAGTCACAAAACCTTAAATATTTAAGTGATGTAGTGTATTGATTGATTTTCAAGATTTGTCCCAATATTGAGTGCTTCTAAAATATTTCATCACTTATATTGCTATCATGCTAGCAAGAAAATAGATATCAGCTCATACCATGTCGAAGAATGTTTGTTCTAATTTCACTTGTAGATGGAGAGTCATTTATTGTACGATATGTTCAAACCTGTTGCATCTCTTGATATAGAAGTGAGGTTACTTGGAATTTCTAGGGAACACAATGCCTTAGGGGAAGTTTATATTGATAACCTTAATTTAACCAAATTTTTCTTTAAGGGAAGCTCATTGTTGGGAAGTTCACCTATTGTTGAGGCCATGTTTATTGAATTGTTCCGCAGTCTCAGTTAGAAGACTTGGTTTCTCCCTATAGTGTTGCTTAGTGTGTATTCGCTTCGTACTAAATCTTGTAACTCGGTCTAGCTAGTACTTTTGAAATGATATAATTTGGCTTTTAATCCAAAGATAGTGGTTCAGAATGTCTCGTGATGTCTTGAGATTTTTGTTAGGTTTTGAAAGATCTCGCTACCTACTTTTAGTCCTTGTTGGTAATTCCGAAATCCTTTCATTGTTTTCTTATATCGAGGAATCCTCCTCACAAATGGTATAGAAAGCCTTTCCTAAAAAGGTAACTCATCAAATTCTAACTTATCGGTTGAGTGAGGGATGAATGGCGTGGGCTTCTATAGAGTGTTAACAAAAAGAAATGTTTATGAACTATTTATCTGATTACAAAGCTTTGCTTTTGAGTGAAGATTGTTTTAAGAGATTTGAAATGATGCTTGTTACTTTCATGACATAATTCTTCCTGAATTATACATAGGTGATCAGGCCATGTATAATCGAGGACAAATGATGTGATGCTTGGTTTTGTTGAAATGGTATTATGTTCCTCCGAAGTTTTAAATGGTATTCAACGTTTTGTTTTATAAGATAATGGCTCAATAATTTTTCAGAGTAACATGAAAATCGTTTCGCATGATGATATTAAATAGTTGATAAAATGACTGAAAGCCAATTGATAGGGTGGTAACGAAACAACTTGTTTTAAAACTTTATGAAACAATGTTTCTAAGATGGTGTAGAATAGCTTGAAATAAAATTAAGTGAAATAATGTTATGAAGTAGTAGCAAAATAACTTGAAATATAATTTGTTGAATGATTTGTAGGATACATGGGAGAACCTCATAAAATGGTAATAGTCTCTTAATTGGTCAAGAATAAAGTTGGCCTAACCCCTAGTATGATAGTGAGGTATCATCGCAAAATGATTGAAAATTAGGCAATTGGAATAAGGAATGAAATAAACAAAGGTTGTGATTATCGTGAAGATAATAAATGATAAAGATTACATAAGATTGAAAGGTACTTATTATCTGTTCCTGTTGATGGTCAAATCGTGTTTCAAGTGTAGGAGTAGTAGGCGGTCTAGCAGCAATAGCCCTAGAAATCTCACAGTCCTCAAACCTATGAGATGGTGTAGTGTCTATAGTCTTAGTGGTAGATGGTAGTGGTGTGTCAAATCATGCCCGCTTCCCAAACGGCAAGTCATATGTATGAGTAGTGTATATGAGATGTGATGGTACAAATGATGCTCTAGATGATAATGATGACGATGATGATGATGGAAATCCTAGTGGTAAGTTAGGAAATGATGGTGAATGAAATACTACTATCTTCCTTGTAGTAAGCATCCTAATAGGTCCATTAGGACTAAGCCTATAAGTCCTACCAAATGGTATGATCTGTCTCAACAGAATGATAAAAATTGTCCTGATCCTACAGTGAATCAATGGTGATCGTGATGGTGTAGGTGCAACTTCGTCCTCCTAAAAGAGTTCAGTCTCATCATCTGATGTTATCGATGTTAACTCAACTGATGTGAAAATTATGATAGGGAACGACAGGGCATTCTCTACGTTGGAGTCTGATGTGAGTATGATGGGATGGGTATTTGAAGGCATCTATGTGACAATCGATTTTGAAATGAAAGTAAATAACTAGAAAAATGTACGTATAAACCGTATGTAAAGTGAATATGCACTTATGATGAAATGATGATATACTATGATGATGTAGTTATAGTCTAGGGTCAATGATGCAACCTAGTTCTCTATAACTGAAGCTCTGATGCCAATCTGTCACACCCCCAAATTACCTGTTTTGTAGCGGAATGGAATTCCTGGGGATTGACTGTCATAGCATCACAGTTACAGATATATTGAACGACCTAAAGTGTCGTTTGGAAAACACATCATTTGATTTAATAAAATAATCAGAGTTTACAAAGTATAGGTCCCAAATAAAAATCAATTTGTGCGGAAATAGGTTTCTTACAAGTCAAACGATGTTTTTAAAGTTCATAAAACCCAAGTGAGACGCGTCGTCACCGCGACTCTATGATGTGTCCACATGCATGCCATGAAGTGAATGCCTTAGATACCTGAGACAAAACATGCTAAAAAGTGTCAACACAAAGGTTGAGTGAGTTCATAGAGTTTGTGTTGAAATGTAAAGCCTTTAAAGAATGTTCATGCAGCAAAGGCATTGCAAATCCACTCAGTTCCAAGTTTCGCCCATACAAAACTTGCAACCTGTGTGTTTACAACCCATTGCCAAAATATGCATAGTTTATGTTCAAACGCATGATGTCAAATGAATTCACATAACAGTACATTACTTAATCTATCAATATTCAATCGATATAACACATATGAGTGTTGTTTCAAATAATTCCAAGACCATTAGTTCATGATTATACCAAGACATTTAGTTCAATGATTATACCAAGACATTTAGCTCCATGATAATACCAAGACATTTAGTTCAATGATTATACCAAGACATTTAGCTCCATGATAATACCAAGACATTTAGTTCAATGATTATACCAAGACTATCAGCCCAATGATTTATGATATGACAATTCTAAGCATGGTAAAACTATTACTTCGTATGACTAAACATTCAGTTAAGTTACACATGTAGTTGCAAATAATCATGAATGTCATAAAAGTTGATGAGCATGTATCTCCCCCAAAGAGTTTAATAAAAGCATTAAAACAATTGAAAATGGGGCTATGGAACTCACCTGGTGTAATGTTAATGATGACAAAAGTGAGTACACCGAAATGAGGCGCAACCTCTAACCGCGACCTATTATGAATGATATGATCTAATGTAAATCATGAAACAATGTTGTGCATGCAAATCCACATGTAATCTATACCACTTGTACGTTTGAAAATAATGTTTATCGTCGAAATATATGTTTATGACATCTCGTCATATTATAAAATACTTTACAAGTATTTACGTTGAAATGATATCCTACGATAATCATTTAATGATTTATTATGAAATTATAACTTTTCGTCGTAAAATAATGTCATTGAAAATTTCATGAAAGTGACAAAACGGCCTTGAAAAGCTAGTCGTAAAATGGTGCACGTCAAGTGTTAGGAAACGAACTCAACGGTTTTGGGAAGCTTGTATCCTTATCTCAAAGTTTTACCATTTAAGTTTTCATCCTAGAGGTCTCGATCATGGATAGAAATGTAGTTAAAGTATGGTACTTGTGTCCAAAATATTGTTTAAGGGTGGTTTTCGGCAAAGTTTAAGTGACCGTATTTTATTCGTTACAACTCCGTTTGACAAACGGTTGGACATTTTGGAAAATAGGCTAGGCGAACTTACTTTTACTAGAAGACATCATGTTACAAAAAGTACTACGTCAATGTTAAAAACGACCCCCAACATGGTCCCTTGTGGCCGTAATATTTGTCTAATAGAAATATATTAGTTTTTCTTATATAATAAAGTTACGGCAACTTTGTTAAATCGCGTGTAATTTAATCGTTACAAGTCCGTTTTCTACATTTTATATGTTCTCGGAATCGTAATAATATATACTAATATATTTTTGATAAGTCGACACATTTTATAACGCTTAAGACTCATTTTTGACTCGTAAAAAGTCGAGATTACATGCTGAATTTTCTGAAACAAATATTTTTCGTAAACTTGAAAATAGCATAACTTCTTCGTTATAACTCCGTTTTAACCCATTCAAGCGGCCACATTTTCATTTTGAAGCATATTTTCCAAATATCTAGCCCAAAAATTTTTAAAATCTGTCGAAAATTCCAGAATTCAAAAATATGATCAGACCTTTAAATATAGTTGTCGAAATGAGTTTTTCTCGCGTAAAACTTATTCTAACCACATCAAACCAACGCCGAAGCTATTCTAAACCTACCATACACCTTCTTAGGGTGTCATGGGTTACTAGACATCATCAAAAATGATATGTTTCAAAGGATAAATTATAGGATGATATATATTCATTATAAGTACTGAAAACAAATAAAGTGGTATAAATACTCATATAACTTGCTTGATTAGTACTAGAAATATGAAATAGATTAATAATAAGTATTGTAGGATTATGAAAATATTTAGAAACTTACTTGAGATTAGTAAGAGTAAGTGATGCACTTGAGCATAAATGTACCCAAATTAATACTCCAAAACCCTTTTTGTTACTACTTAAATTACCCAAATAAACTCTTGAACTAGAAAAATCAAATTTTTCCTCCTTGCCCTTCTTGTTCTAGTCGACTAATGAGAGTAAATGAGTGAAAATTTGTTTGCAAAAAGTGAGATAAATGAATGCAAGTAGCTCCCTTTTATAATGAGACCTATGAATCACTATTATGCAATATTACTAGTGAAAAATAGAAAACAAAGCAACTACAAGAACTGATGAACAAGTAGTCAATTTTAAGCTATAACTTAACTAACATAAACCAAATAAGCATAAAAAAACAAAGAGAAACACAGTGATAAGCAGTACTACAGTGAATGGTCAAAATAAAGAAATAAGCTTACAATTTGCAAACAAGCTTACAACTGAGATCCAAGGACTGAAATCACAACCTACAGCTTCCCAAGAAGCTCTAAACCCAAGGCAATCCAATATTCACCCTGCTCCAGCTTTGATCTTCATTTCCATTGATTTTTTATTTTTCACTAATTATTTTTTTATTTTTGGTAATTTTTTCTTTTTGATACTAAACTGAGTTTTAAAGGTTTCTAATAGTTGTATTAAGCTATCTAGGAGCTTATGTGAGCTTTTTCAGTCCATACTAACAACTACAAACAACATTAGGCTAACATGATATTTTTGAACTTGAAAATTTGCATAAACTGAAATTGAGACTGAAAATGAAATTGATTATTGGAAATAGATTCAAATACACTGGAAATACTTAAACAAGTCACTTGAAAGCTAAATTTTACACTGGAAAGCTTAAAGTAATTAAAACGACTAAGTAATTTAAAAATTACACTAGATAGTTCTCTACATTGCACCAAGCTTGCTTATAAAGATCTTTTTGAGTCCCTTGTCGACCTCTGATCATTTCCCACTTATTTCCAGCCATTGGATCCATTGAATTCATCACAACTGTACATTTGGCATTTTTGGCGCCAAATAATTCTTTGAGCAGGTTTTTGTTATTAATGAATTTTGGTGGATGTGGAGGTGTTAGGGAGTGGGTATACAGCTGGGGAGTGAGGTGGAAAGGTGGAAATGAAAACCATGGTGGTTTGATGGGGTGTCTGGTTTTGGCGCGATTTGTGTGAGGACGATGAACAGTGAGCTGGTATTTGACTTTCGTTGACCCGGTATTATTAATAACGGGGTGAGTTCATTTGGGGGGGTTCAAAATGGATTTGGCAGGGATCAAAAAGGTCAAGGTCCAAGGTTCAAGGGTCAAGTGGTGGGTTTGGGCTTGTGATTTGGGCCAGCTGGGTTGTAGGATTGGATTTGGGATTGTGTTTAATAATAACAAAGGAGTCCGTTTGGTTTAGATTAAGCACAAGGACCATTCATGTAATTTCTGCAATCTTGAGGGACTGAACCTGCCACTTTTCCAAAGTTAACACAAGGATCAAATTTGCCATATATGAATAGTACAAGGACCACATTTGATTATTTTCATTTTTTAAATATCCGAGGACCTTTTATGACAATTTTCAAACTTTAGGGACCTAAGTTGCAAATATGAAATTTTAACTTCAAAGGACTATTTTTGACAACTCATGAATCCCTAGGGACTTTAAATAACATTTTTCTTTATTTTGATTTACCAGGGGACTATATTTGACAACTTTTGAAACTTGGGGACTAAAACGCCAATTGTGCAAACTTGATACGTTTTCACCTGATTTTGGTATTTTTGCATTTAAAACACATAAAACACTTATTTGTGATATTTTTATCATTTTGATGCATTTCTGAGTGTTTTCAGATGCTTTTGCAGTTTAAATGGTACAAAAATGATGAGTATTTAGACACTCATCAGTGCTTATCTACATAACCTGGCTCTGATAGCTGCTAATATCATGAACCAGTAAAGCTTCCGCTACTCTGATGAAAAGATGTCATGATCCAGAAAGTGTGAGCATGTCGGTCCAAAAGTCACAACATCACATGATGGCAACACAATAAAGGGTGATCCAGAGATTTAATGTGGCTGATGATCTCGATGAAAGCTCGAAGATCATCAAGATGTGGATCAGTTCAAAGACCTCCACTGAAAGTACAAAACTATGCTGACTTTGAAGAGTCACTGCTAAAGCTCAAAGATTGCGGAAGTGAAGAATTAAAGTCTACTAGCTCAGAACAGAAGACAAAATAGAATGCTAGGATTCAAAATGTAAATCATGGGGTGACCTCCCTTAGGGGGAGATTGTTAGGATTTAGAAAATCCATAGTGAAGTATCGCTCACCCCAACTATTATCTAGCATAAGTTAGCTCGTAGACATATCGTTATTTACCAGTTTATTAGTTAGTTATTAGCTTAGTTTAGCTTAGAGTAACACCGTGGAGGAAGGACGGGTCTTTACCCACTGTATGCCTGATCCACAGTCCGACAAGAGGACGTAGTCTTTGTAAGTATAAATACCCCTTCCATCCTTGGAAGGGGTGGTGCTTCATTCTTAATCTAACCTTTCTTTTTTGTTTATCTCTCTAGAACCACCCTCTCTTCTCTTCATCTCTCTAAAACCATGGCTTTCTTGTATCATCACCATCCAAGGCCACCCGAATCATCATATCACAATACATGTAAGATCCTACAAAACACAAGATAGACTGATGCGATGGAATCCCAATGTGAATATGGTATGCCCTCTTTGCTCCAAATGCAATGATTCACACAATCACCTGTTCTTTAAATGTATTTATTCAAATGAGGTTTTGGTTGACATGAAAGATAGAATGAAGGTTAGAGATGTTGATAATGAGTGAAGGAATATAACTGATAAACTTTCTAAAATGCCCTGTAACATTAATATCAGAAGTGTAGTGAGAAAGATGGTCCTATCTACTTATGTCTATTTTATATGGAGAGAAAGGAATGGTAGACTTTTTACTGATGATAAAAAGAGTCCTGGAGCATTAATAAAAGAGATTGTTGAAAGTGTAAAGCTGCAGCTGTTAAGCATAAAACTTAAAAGCTCTGTGCAAGTTAGAGATGTAGCAGAAGAACGGGGATTAAATTTGAAAAATATCAATTAGATATGTTGAGAATGCAATCTGGGGGATTGATGGTGTTTTTGGTTGGTTTAGGTAGGGGTTTTGTTAGCTGGTTGTATTTCTTTCATGTAATCCTCTGTGGGCATGTCCATGTAGAGGCCTGAATTATGATGTATTCATGTTTGACGTTAATATAAATTTCACCCTTTTACACCAAAAAACTTAAAAACGTTATACATGAATCTTACTGAAAATTGTCAACGAATAATTGTTTTTCAGGTATATTTACATTTTTTTTTTTTTAAAAATAAGCAAATGCCAATACTATTTCAGAAAGTCTTATTTTTAAGCAAGCTTATAAGTAACCCTAAAGTGTCAAGATAATGGTAAGATCTTAAAGAGTTCCAAATATGAATAGAAGTCTAGAAGCATAGTTGTTAAGCTCCTGATCCCGATTCTGATTTTACAATCTTATGATTTTACGATTTTACAAAGCAAAAACGATCCGAATCTTACATAGGATCTTAACAAGCTTAAGATATATTTTGTAGGATCCCGATCTTGACAATAAGATGTTAAGATTTATTCCGATCCGATCTTACTTTCTCGAACCGCAAACCAAAAATTACAAATTTATAGTTTATGTTTTTATATAATTTGAAAACAACATGTGATTCTCTTAAACATTTCATATTAATAATTTAGGACAATATTTCTATAAAACATTCATATAATTTTTGGTTTATAATAATTTATAGATTTGAATAATATCACAAAGATTATTAAAAAATGACATTATAGTAGAATCTTAAAATCGAATATGATCTTACGATCACAATTTTGCAAAAACGAAAACGATCACAATTTTGCAAAAAAGAAAATGATCTTAGATTGAATCCGATCTTAAAAACATTACTCCCGTCTATATTGTTTGGAGGGAACTTAAGAGAGACAGTATTTTGGCGGGAAAAAAGAAGCCAAAAAAATATATTTAATGGGCCCATTTCGTTCTTCTAAAAGGTACAAAACTGAAGAAAAGAACAGAAAATTCCAAAAACCCTACAACCGTTTGCGTTCCGCCCCTCGATCACATTTCTACTCACACTCAACTGGTATTTTTTTTTTTTTTTTTTATATTGACTATTTCTTTTGTCTATATTGTCACAGTCTGACAGTCGATGATTATTTGAAATGTGTTTGATGTTCAAGTTATGGGGTTGACGTTCCTTGAACATATGGACTATACAGACTAGTAATTTTAGTTAAAAATGTTGTGTAGTTGAAGAAAAACATTCTTAATTTTCTATCTCTTCTCAAAGGTTTAAATCAGAGAAACTGTGACCCCATATATAGTTTGTGTGCAGAGCAGTGACGGAAAAAGGGTGGATCCCGGGACACACATGGATTTTTGTGGAGTAGTGTTAATTTTGTCAAAAAACCTGGATTTTTCTTAAATGCACTCAGACTTTAAAAATTGTGTTTGTAGTATTAGTAAGTGCACCAACCTGGTCACATTGTGTCCTAGTTCTGTCCCTGGTGCCGAGTGACCCTTTCTTAGTGACAAAGCCTCATGCAATGAACCAGGGGCAGGCCGAGGAGGTTCCGGAGGTCCGTGAATCATATGGACTTTTCCAGCATAGTGTAAAGTTATGTCAAACCAGTTTTTTTCAAAATGCACCAAGTTACAAATTGTTATGTTACGAGTCTTCTTTAGTTTTAGTAAAATGCACATCATGACTTTAATCCTGAGTCCGCCACTGCAATATATGAAGACCTGTTTCGGTGATATTAGTTAGGATATGCTAGTTTTAGGCGTTTGTTTGGCTGATACTTTTTAGAGTATATTTGATCGTTTATCCAAACTGATTATGTGATTATTTGACACTGTTTGGACACGGAAATAATCAGGCTTGGAATAAGCAATTCCAAGCATACCCCCGGTATTGTTTAAGGAAAATGATTCGTAGACCTAGGACCTAACAATGAGAGTGAGACGCATGTCTAAATGAATAGTGATTATAGAAGTATTCGGTTTGTTTAGAGGGTGTTTGGGATTCATCAAAATACTGAGACGCGACACCTTCCAACATGTTTTCACACCCTTACAACTCGTCTATTACTACTGTACTAATTTTAGAAGTGTGTTGTGAATACTACCAATGATTTTAAGATTGTATAAGCAATCCCAAACACCCCTTAATATTCTTTCTCCAAAATGTTTACGTCGCACTAAGTAGTTTAAATCTTTTGATTTTTAATCCCACAACACCCCTTAATATGTTTAATGTGCTTAAAATAGTAGAGAAGCAGTTTTGCATTATCAAGTTTGGAAGTGATTTAATACATTAGAGAAGAAGCTTTAAGGTTGTTCTCTTATGTGATTTGTTGACTTTGAAATAAGTCGCGTTTAGTTACCCATTCGAGAGTTGTTTATTAGACCTTACCTGATAAGCAGTTTAATAAGCATTATAGAAACACCCTTAAGTTAGATCTGCTCGAGGATTGTTTGAAGATGTGTTCTTAGATTGATCGTTTTGCTTTCAAGATTCATAATATGATAACTATAAACTATTGCATCTATGAAACATAGATACATGAGTAATTTTATTGGCCCAGAATCTAGATGTAATGTGTATAACTTGTTATATCAAGATGACATTATGTGATTTGTTTTGTAAGATTCTAACATTTGATTCTCACTGCATTGTTGGTCATTTCTTTGCTCTCTCGGATTCTAGAGAACGAATATGGCAGCACGTGGCAATAGAATGAATACTCGGAAGCCTGAACAAGAGGATGTGCTAAAATCCTTGGTAAGAATGGCAGTAATCGACGAACTTCCGTTCTCTATTGTTGAACAAAGCGGATTCAAAAACTTTATGCAAGCTTTGTGTCCTCCTAGTATTCAACTCCCTTCTCCTGAAATGATATCTAAGGGCTGTGCCAAACTTTTTGAGGATGAAAAGCTAAAATTAAAAAGTTTCATTAAGAAAACAAATCAAAGGATTTGCTTGACCTTGAATACTTGGACGTCCAACCGGACAGAGATTTACTTATGCATCACTGCTCATTTTATTGATGAAAATTGGAATTTACACAAGAAAATAATCAGGTTTACTCCAATTTTTAGTGATACTGATGGAGAAGAGATAGGTAATGCGGTTGAAACATGTTTAAATGATTGGGAAATTAGTAATATTTTGACCATCTCTACTGGTATAGCAAGCTCAAATGACGCTGCTATCAATTATCTGAAAACAAGGTTAGTGAATAATGTCTTGGATGGTAAGTTTCTTCACCTTAGATGTATCGTTGACTTCATCAATGATTTGGTAAAAGATGGCTTAAACTTGTATCCTGACTCGATTGCACGTGTTCGTGAGGCAGTTGGATATGTGAGAGACTCACCGGATAGGGTTAAACTGATAAAGCAATGCTTACGAGAATATTGGAAAAAATTTGATAAGATTTCAGGAGGGATTAGAGATCATGCTAGAGAACATTGGTTGAAGTCCAAATCTTTTGTGTGTCTCGATGATCCAACTAACTGGACCTCTACTTATGAGATGATAGTGGCGGCTAAAACGTTTAAAGAAGCTTTTGATTTGTATGAAAGTAAAGATCCTACTTATAAAAGTGACTTGGAAGATATTTGCGGGTCGCAGAATATGGTGATTGGGAAAATGTTATGAAGGACGAAAATTTCTTGAAGGGTTTTCATCGGACAAGTGAAAATATAACAGAGCTGTATTTAACAGCTAATAAGTTTTTGATTGAAATTGGTGATATTGATTTGCATTTGGATAATTGGGGAAGATGCGCCCATGGTGAAAAATTATTTACGATGGCTCTTGATATGAAACTAAAATTTGATCAGTGTTGGGGAAATGTCGAGAATTCAAATATGTTAATGTATGTTGCCAATATACTTGATCCTCGTCATAAGTTGGGACATATTGAAAATTATTTTATGAACATTTTCAAACATGATTACACCGATGAAGGAGAAAAAATGTGGAAACACAAGATGCGAATGGTACTAGCTTCAACATATGATGTGTTTGACGATTACAGAAGTAAAATTGGGGGCACACAACAAAATGCAAACATTCAGAGTCGTGTTTTTATGGAAAAATATTTAGCTGAAGACGAGAGTCAAGTGCGAAGAAGGGTATGGAATGGTAAGGCGGTTGTTGAAGGTAATGTAGAAAACATGACAGAACTTGATATATACCTTAACGAGGAAAGTGAAGATGATGTTGATAGTTTTGACATATTACTTTGGTGGAAGAAAAATAGTAGAAGATTTCCAATTCTGTCTAAAATTGCTAAGGATGTTTTGGCGATTCCAATTTCAGCCATTGGATTGGAGTCGGGTTTTAGCACTGACGGTAATGTGTTAGATGATTTTCGAAGCTCTTTGTCGCATTCAATGGTTGAAGCTTTAGTTTGCACCCGTGATTGGATACGCAAGTCAGGAAAACAAAATCAAAGTGGAAGGTAATTTTCATACTCATGACAACTTTGCGAAAGGTAACTGAACTTATTTTACCATGAATTTGATTTTTGCGTTTGCTATGTACTTAATGTTATGTTCTGATCATAATCATCTTTTTTGTTTTCGTAGATGTTTATGAACAAGTGAATGGTAAGTGAAATCTCTCAAGATTCAGCAACTGGTTATTGGTTTTTGTTTTCAGAGTTATCTATTGTTGGACCTGTTCTTGTTGGGTTTTTTGCTTTTTATTTCTGCTATGTAATGCCTTCGATTGATTTTTCGGTTTTGTATGGTATACATTCAGGCTTGCAGTTTTTCATATATGGATTTTAACTGCTACATTTATCTCCTTATACTTGACAGTATTTCTTTGATTTGTTCTTTAATGTCTGCGTTTAATTGCTCAAAAATTTTAATCAACCATATGAACCTTTTGTTGTTGAAGGGGATTTCAGAAGGATGGAAAAAAGTTTATCCAAAATGTTGCTATGAAATTTAAAACTACCAATTTGCAATCAATAGCTTATCTAGGAATCAAACAGACAGTTGATCGGCATGTTGTCTAACATTAAGTGTTAGGAGAACAATGTTCGACCAGTTCCATAGAAGATAATCTTAGTGAACGGGTCATGATCATTTCACAATATAGTTGTGGAACAAATAAAATTCCTAAAATTTGGCACATAAATTTTGTAAGCAAACTTTGGCCACAAAATTGACTTGTTTTTTGTCAACTTTTTGTAATTCAATTCTAACAGTAGAATACTGCACATTCAAGCAATCATTCACCAATGACGCCAGGCATCTAACAACACATCACTGATAATGAAAACACAATCACGTTAAAAAGCAGATATAGAGATGCATATTCTGAAGAACGATGACAACAAGCAGGTCATCCAAAGTGATAGACCCTGAGTCGAGTATACACCATACCAAATCAACGTACAGAAAGAAAATAAGAAGACAATAACAGAACCATAAACCAAAGCAACATGAAATAGTTCAGGCTCCAAGAAAACCATAAACCAGCAGCTGAATGTTGAACTCAGAATTCAAATTTAGGCTTCACTTCTTCATATAACTATCTACAAAAGAAATTATGATGATCAATACATAATATACAGTATGTAAAATAAACAATACTGTAATTGAACTGATGGTCAATTAAGTTATAATACCTTTTTGCAAAGTTGTCAAGATACGGCAAATAATCATCCACTTTCATTTTCCTTTTCTGACTCGCATATCCAATCTTGGGTACAAACTAAAGCTTCAACCATTGAATGTGACAAAGAACTTCGGAAGTCATTTAACACATTACCATCGGTGCTAAAACCCGACTCCAGTTTAACAGCTGAAATCGGCAGCGCCAAAACATCCTTAGCAATTTTAGACAAAATAGGAAATTGCCCACTAAAATTCTTCCACCATTTTAGCAAGTCCAAACCATCAGCATTCTGTAAACTTTCCTCATTAAGGTATTTATCCAGTTCTGTCAGTCCTTTTACATTTCTTCCAAGAAGCGGCTTACCCTTCATTAACCTTGATGTACAATCACCCTGTTCTTCAGCCAAATACTTTTCCATAAAAATACGACTTTGAGCATCTGCATTTCCTTGTGGGCCCCCAATCTTACTTTTGTAGTCATCAAACACATCATAAAGTGAAGTAAGCACCATCCTCATCTTATGTTTCCACATTTTTTCTCCTTCATCGGTGTAATCATGTTTGAAGATGTTCTCAAAATAGAAATCAATGTATCCCAACTTTTGACGAGGATCCAGTATATTAGCAACATAGATTAGCATATTTGAGTTCTCAACATCTCCCCAATACTTGTAAAATTTTATCTTCATATCAAGTCCCTCAGGCCCAGAACATCTTCCCACGTTATCCAAATGAAAATCAATTCCACCAATTTCAGCCAAAAATCTGTTAGATGTTAAATACAGCTCTGATATATTTTCACCTGACTTATAAAAACCCTTCAAGAATTTTTTGACCTTCTTTACCTTTTCCCAATCATCATATTTCGGGACCCCACAAGTTTCTTCCATCTCACGCTTATATGTAGGATCTTTTTCCTCAAAGAAATCGAAAGCTTCCACAAATGTTTTGGAGGCCTTTAACATCTCATAAGTAGAGGTCCATCTCGTTGGACAATCAAGCAACAAGAAAGACTCGGATTTCATCCAATATTCCCTTGCAAGATCTCTAAACTCAACTCTCCTATCAAATTCTTTCCAGTATACTCTATTACATTCTTTTATCAATTCAACCCTAGCGGGTGATTGTCTTACATATCTAATAGCCTCACGCACACGTGCAACCGAGTTAGGATACAAGTTTAAGCCATGCTTTACCAAATCATTGATGAAGTCAATGATACATTTAACGTGAAGAAACTTACCATCCAGTACACTATCCACGAATCGTGTTTTCAAATAATCAATAGCAACGCCATACGAACTTGCACTTCCGGTAGAGATGGCCAAAACATTAATAATTTCCCAATCATGTAAGCATTTCTCAACCGCCCTTCCTATCTCCTCTCCATTATCACTAACAAGTGGACTGAAACCAATGATTTTCTTGTGTAATTCCCAATTATTATCAATAAAATGAGCACTGATGCATAAGTATTTCACTGACTGATTCGACGTCCAAGTAGACAAGGTTAAGCAAACCCTTTGATTTGTTCTCTTAATTAAACTTTTCAACTTCAATTTTTCATCCATGAAAAGTTTGACACAATCGCTGGCAATCATTTCATGAGACGGTATCTGAAAACCAGGATATGTGGCTTCCATACGTTCTTTAAATCCCTCATCTTCAACAGCAGAGAATGGAAGTTCATTAACTATGATCTGTTTTACTATTTCTTTTTGAAGCTGCTCTTGTTCGACCTTCTGAGTTTTTGCCTTCTTAACACGTGGTGCCATACCTAGAAAATACTACAGTTGATTAGCAAAGAGAAAATCATCAAAGGTTAGAATCTTATAAATAATATCATAATTTCATCTTGATATAACAAATTACACACAACATAAAAATATATATAACTCCTCGAGATAATCATCGGGTAGGTCAATAATATGTCTATCTGTGTCTAACTTAGGTGTTTCCGATTCTTAAATTCAAACAATCTGTTAAACAAACCCACATCCAAACACCCTTTCAACACAAATAACTTAGGGGAATACGAGGTGTTTCAGTATTGCTAATAAAACTGCTTAACTATTGAAAACTATGTATTGCTCTGTCAAGTAATATGATAAGCAATCACAAACAGCTAAAATTCGCGTCTCTAATGTATCAAAATCACAGTAGACTGTTAGAAGGGGTGTTTGGGATTGCTTATAATATTGTTTACTGATTTATAAAGTAAGCAATTTGGAATAACCAATCACATTACTCATAATTCACTACTGCTTATTTCATATACCAATAATGACAAGAAATCCCAAACACGCTAAACACAATTTCCCTAGTGATTAAAAGAGATAAGCACTTTTTTTTTTTTTGGTGCAAAGGTGAAAGTTTTATTAATAACACAAAATAAAACATCAAAGATACAAGAGATAGACATGCCTAAACTCTTATCACAAAAACAACCACTACCTCAAAGAGATAAGCACTTCGAAATAAGTAGACAAGCAAAAGCCGTTTGGACGACATAAGCACTCCAAACTGTTGACTATTTGGTTAAAATTAGTAGATAAGTAGAAAAAACAAGCGTCCTAAACACCCTCTAAAAACTTGTTTAATATATATTCCAGATTTCAATAAACGTCTTCTCCATAACACAAGTACCAACACTTTTTTTGCATCGCTTATTAAAACTGCTTTCGTGATAAGAAGTTTGGAATTAACATTCCCAAACCGATTTTTGCAAAAACAGCTTATTATACCAGCAAATAAACCTATTTTCAGTTTGGATAAGCAATTCCAAACACCAAAAATACAGCTTAATTCAAATGCAGATAATCAAACGCAATCCCAAACACCTGGAAAAACTGTTTTACTTTATCAAAATGCAATAAACAGGTTTAAGGGGTGTTTGGGACTACTTATCACATATTAATAACTACGCATTTGACTATCAAAATAGTAATTACATAAACAGTTTAAATACAAACACAAACACCCTAAACCATTAGTACATCTCTTCATTAACAAACACTACCAAACACCCTCTTAGGTAACCATTAACCAAAACCAACATATGAAAGCATGCAACAATGCGTTTTGTTAACACTATTCCTACGGAATGAGGGTGGATTTTTGGGGCGTAGCGCTAACTTTTGTAAAAAATGTGCTTATAGTTTTGTTTAATTCTTTTCAAATGCACTGGTCATTTTAGTCCGGTATGTTGGACCCACTCGCCCAACCCCCCCAAAGACAGGTATGTGAAAGACAATATTTAGACCGACTCTGCGGACCCACATTGGAAAAGGTGACCATTTTCATGCAAATTCTCTCCACCGGAACCAAATGGTTGAAAACTTATCATTAAAAACTACATTAAATCATTTTTAACACTCTAAAAAATTGGTATCACTCCTTAGTATGTAAAATTCTAACAATAATAATAACCACATAATCGTTGACTAACTTTGACTATATAAAAGTGAAATATACCAGTTGATTGTGAGAAGAAATGTGAATGGTGAACGTCGCCGGCAAACAAATGATGGCCGGAAAGTGGAAGGTGACGGTGGTGATCAAACGGTTATGTTTTTTTTGGTCATTTTTTTATGTTTTTATTTCAGCATATGGTTTTTGTCTCTTTATTCCAAGGCAGATACAATATAGTGGCAGCCATTAATTTTGGGCGTTTGGTTTAAGGGTATCTGGCGAAATGGGCGTTTGGTTGTGAAATGCGCCGGAGTTGGAGCTTATATTATAAACGAAATTTATATTGTTATAATATTGTTTGCCGAGTTAGTTGGAGATACATCTTATTAATGTAAAATCGTATAAGAAAATATCAAATTGCATTCAAGTGTATTTTCAACTTTTGGTGATATTATATTTTGAAGGGTGTATAGGTAAGTTGACTAACTATGAGCCCCATAAGCATGTCTCAATTGGCTTGGTTTTATGAAGATCAAGGGCGGAGCTAGTAACGTGACTAGTAGATGCTAAGTCACCCCTAATCAATTCACTTCATTTATTAGTAATTTTGATTACAAGTCACTTTTCTACTATGTTCTACATTCAGCCATTTATTCCATAGACATGTCTATAAAATTCATAGATGAATAACTTAAACAACAAAAGACAACATTAAAAATTATCTTTTGAAGCGATATTTATCATTATAACCTTTTGCGTGAAGCACGCTCAGCCCCCTTAACTAAAAAATCATGGCTCTAGCCTTGATGGAGAATTGTTGCTTGTAAAAGCTTTTTAAGTATCTGTGACAAATTAAATTTCTTTTAATAGCTAGCTTATTTTAAAAAGCTCAAGCCCTCATAAGCTTTTATAAACCCACGCCAAACACAACATAAATAAGGGTCAATCAAGGTTATTCAAATTTTGTTTTAAAAATCACTCAAATTTCATTATTGTTTTAGTAAAATAAGTCAAACTTTATTTTTGCTAAATTAATCATTCAAGTTTAAATGTTGTTCCAATATTATGAATTATTAAAAATTTATTTAACTAAAGAGACCTAAATAAGAAAACTAATGAATTTTTTATTATTATTTTGTTAGTATATAAAGTTGGTTAAAATTTTGAATGATGAGAACGTGTGTTTACTATTTACGCACAAGTAATCGATGCATAGCTTAATAGTTTAAAGACAACTCTCAAAAGCATAATTTCATCAATTTCTTTATAAAATTCACAAAGATTGAATGATGTTAAAATTTGAGTGATTTTATTCGTTGAAAAAATGTTTGATTTGGAGAAACAACTTTAAAAATTAAATGTTTATTAATGAAACAGTAATAAAACTTGATTACCAAATGATCATCTTCTTTTAAATAAATGATAGTATTTTTTTAGTTTTTAGGTGTTCATTTTATTATTTGCATTTTTTAAGAGATCATTTTATTTTTTTCCAAAATAAAAAATGACATTTACTGTATTTTTTTTGAACAAAGATTACATTTCATATCACACCTCACAAATGGAGGAAATTTGCACACAACATGTTACATCGAACATAAAGGGCAAAGTCGAAGCCGACTTGCCAAACAAAATACACGAGGCAACAAGTTAAGCCAAAAGAAAGCATACACCCTAATAGTTGTGACCGACCACAGCTACACCATATAAGGGTGGGGGGAATCACCAAAGTGAGCTTTAAGGTGACACAACCATACGAAGATGTAGCTTGACAAAAGTACACAAAGTACAGAAAACATACATAGAAGATAAAACCAAGCATCCTAAAAGGAGCCAGAGCAAAACCCAACAAATCTAGAATCAAAACCCAAGGCTACAGCAAGCTATCGATGGCGGACCATAACAGATCTGAGCAGACTGAGCAGGTGGCGGCAGCGACAACAACGGCAGCGGCGAGTGATGACAGATCTGTGAGCAAGGATTTTATTGAGGGAAAATAAAATACAAGAAAGATCCGGACGGACGGCCGGTCGAAACCGACCGCCGGAGAAAAGGGATTGGATTTGGGTGGGTGAGTTTTAGAGAGAGGTTGGAGAGATATGAGTTTTAGAGAGAGGTTGACATTTACTGTATTGACTTTTCAAAAATTATGTGACATATGTGGTATACATTTATTATGTGATGAAAGAAGTAGTTTTCATTAAAAAAAAATAATCTGGTTTCGACTTTCGAGTAATAATTAAGGATTTTAAGAGTAAATATTGTAGCGGTAAAATAAGCGAAGATGTGATGGGTGTATTTGGGTATCTATAATGTTAAAGGCTTTGTTATGAACTTTGTTGGGCCTACCTAGGGGTGTAAACGAGCCGAGTCGAGTCGAGTACTGCCAAGCTCGAACTCGACTCGATTAGCAAAACTCGAGCTCGAAACTCGACTCGAGCTCGTTCGAGCTTTGGATTTCAAGCTCGAGCTCGGCTCGTAATCTCAAACTCGAGCTCGAAACTCGACTCGAGCTCGATTATTGCCACTTTTAAAGCTCGAACTCGATGAAAAATGGGAATATCAAGCTCGACTCGACTCGATTTTACGTAACTATATGTATATAAAAGGGTAAAAGTGTAATATCATTGAAGCTCGATAAGGGCTCGCGAGCCTCACGAGCTGAGCAAATTCGAGCTCGAACTCGGCTCGAAAGTGTACTCGAGTAGCTCGAGCTCGAGCTCGACTCGTTTATATCGAGTCGATTTCGAGTAGTTTACGAGTCGATCTCGAATAGCTCGCGAGCTGTCTCGTCTCGTTTACACCCCTAGGCCTACCCATAAAGTTGGTCCTCTGCAAGACAACTCCTTTCTAAAAAGGCCTCAACAGTAATTTTCACCTCAGTAAATTTAAACCATTAAGTTATGGTCCCAACATTCCTCCTGCAAATAATAGGTAACTTATCTGCTTTTGTTTGATAAGTAGGTTTCAACATTTTCACTTTACATCCCTCAACTTTTATATTTTTACATAATTGGTCCCTCATTTATATGTAGCAGCAGACAAAGATCTCAGACAGAGATCCCTATAGTTCGTTGCGGGAATTATTTTCCCTTAAATTATTTACTTTTTTGTAAAACATAAACTAGTTAGAAATTATGTGCATGTACAAAATTTACACATAAATCAAATTTATTTTAAATTTTTAAATCAATATACATGCATATAAGAATTTAGCAGGGTTTAATATTTTGAGATTGTGTATTCGTATACGTAGAACTAATAATATTTTACTTAAACTTGTTTGTTGTGTATTTATAAATCATGCTTTCATTAAAAATAATAATGACAAAACTGTTGTCGATACTTCAAAAGGAAAAAAAAAACACTTGTGGGATGGGCTATTTTACATTGGGCTGAAAAGATTTTACAACGTGCTCTATTACATTGGGCTAAATTTCCTTTATAATTGGCCAGAATTATGAAGCCCGATATAGTTTTGGACAATGGATGCTCTCACGCTAGTACGCCATGTGTCTTGCCAAATTCACATTTTGGTCATCTACTGTCAACAAAAATTTATTGGGCAATTTCATATATATCAAGTTAAACAACTTAAACATCATAATTTAATTTTTTATCTAACACAAATATTGTATTTATGCAACTAAAACTTGTGTATTGAGAAAATATGAATATTTGATGTTTAGGTTGCGAAAATATATATATCTCAAAGTTTATTAATAACTATAATAACCAAAAATGAAATTTTGAAATTTTGAAAATTATAATTAATGTAGCGCATCGAATACTTAAAGCATATAGTATGTCATGAGGATCGTTGGTTGTCAATGGCCGTTGGCTGTTGTCAACACATTACGTTGACGAGTTGCCGTTCCTTGCGGAATCGTGGTTTCAACTCGTGAAAAAAAGGGAAAAGATCATTAGTCGTGATGAAAAGATAATACAAAAGAAATGACAAATAACATATATTCTAGGGGTGTTCACAGGCGGTTCGGTTCTGTTTGTAATTTTAACTATCCATCGCGGGGCGGGTAGTTCATTTTAGGAGACTGGTCTTTGTTGAGAGAGTCAGGGAGATGATCTTCACCTATGACTCTCTTCTTGCTACTGGGGGCTCCCACAGTATCAAAGACCCTGGGATTCTTAGTAGTCCAACTTTTAAGAACATCATTTGCCTTTTTAAGTTCATCTTGAAGATTCTGATTTCTTTTAACTAGTTCGGTGTTTTGAATTTGCAAAGTGACGACCTCAAGCTTGGCTTGTTTTAAAATAAGCAATTCATCCCTACACTTATTCAATTCAAAACTTAACTTGTTGTACTTAGAAAAAGATTTAGTCTTTGCTCTTCTACAAACTTAAGGTCAACATTTAGATAATTCATATAAGATGCCAATCGAGTCATCATCCATAGAAAGTAAAATGTTTACCTTCTTCATTGTGATGTTGACCCATTCCCGTTTCCTAGCATGATTCTTCCCAACAGCTAGCTTGTCTTCTTCCGAGAGAGCCATTAGAGCACTGACATGTACCATTTCATCATCCGATGAGATTGGCTCTTCATCCCAGTCAAAGGTTTCAACAACAAGGCCTTTGTTCTTACCCCGCACGATTGAACAATTTTTTTTGTTTCTGAGGGACTGGCCTCAAGCAATGCAAGCTTAGCTTTTGCTTTCTTATACTTAGCTTCATAATCAATGGTTTTGTTAAGATCGGATTTGTTTTGAACATTTTGATGAGACTGATAGATTTTTGGTTGAAATTTGCTAAAACCTCAAGACTGATTGGATCCCGATGGTTTGTAAGAGGGTTCGAAGTTGTTTTTGAAAAACGTCTTTTGCAAAATGGCCTCTTTTATGACACTTATAGCATTCATGTCTTCGATTGCTTTAGCAGTTGAAAAACCTTTGTTTCTTTTTATAAACCTACGAGAGTTAGCGAGGAGTGCCCTTTCTGAAATTCACATTCGGTCATTTAGGTACTCTTCACTTGATCTCTCATCGGGCTCATCATCCGAGTTTTCTTGAAAATCTTGAACTACATTGTTAGAAAAGAAAGCAGTAGATATTGGTGATGAGGTAGTGGTCAGGGACTTCTTGACTTCCTGAGACTTCTTTAAGTCAGGGTATTGTCTGTTGATGAGGTTTTCCTCATAGACAAATTTCCCATAAATTTCAGGAAGCTCAAGATTTTGGATATGATTAGCATTCCCGAGTCCCTGAGAGAAATTTAACCACTTCTCAGGGAGACTGTTTACAAAACCAACATTGATTTCATGCTTAGACAACTTAACACCATCATTTGAAAGTTCATTTAAAAGAGTTTTGTATCCGGTGTAAGTTTGAGAGAGAGTTTCGAGTCCTTAGCCCGAAGGTGTTATACTTAAGTTTCGGTCCATTATCATGTTTTCCTTGGTATCGATGGTCCTTCATGACTATGAACTAGGTCATCCTGGTTTGCTTAGCGACTACTGACTTATAACGACTCCATAATATCGTCAGGAAGACAAGATATTATGATACTTTTGAGTCTTTGGTCCCGGTTGACCACTCTCCTTTCATCCTGGTTCATCGAGCTTGAGGTTTGGGCAACCCTTTAGCAGTCTTTGGGACAAATGGACCTTCATTTATACACTTGATATAATAAGGTTCCATCCCAATCAAATAGCAAAGCATTCGCTTTTTCCATTTGTTGAATTTGCCAACTTCAAGTCTAGGGGCAACATCTGAATAAGCTCCACCCTTTTTATCGACTAGTTGGGGTACATCAATTTCACCATTAAGGATCCTAATTTAAAACTTTTAGAGCGCCAAAAAAATGAGTTTTATAATTAGCCTGTCTCTGATACCACTTGTTGTTCCCCGTTCAATATCGTTTAAAACAGTTTAACTGTTTTAAAACAAGTTAAAAGTGAACTATGACTGAAATTAACATAAAGAAAACACACTTAGTAATTTTCAACGTCATATTCTTATTAGAAATAATTCAACAAAGAATACGTTACCCAAGTACTTGAGGAATAGTACTTGGGATTGAAATGACAAAGTTGGGTGATTCCTCTCTAAGCTCAAGGGCTAAGTCCGAGCACAACTCTTAGAGCTCACTGAGCTATCTCAGGAACTAAGTTGTATTTTGAGGAGTGAAAAGATGGCTTGCGTGTATGTGTGTTTTTACAATTCACAAGCTTAACCTTTTCACTCCATCTCTTATGCTATTTATACATGTATGATAGACTCTTTCCTAAGTGACAAACTGACATCATACGAAGACAAAATATCGATGTATTTTGTCTCATTTTACAAAGACTATTCTAGGTAAGAGACAAGACTACTTTCCTAAACTCGGATGACATGAGCCGATCTTTGCCATTCAGGGAAAGTTGACTTTGGTTGATAAGGACTTCGTCTTATCTCGATTCAAACTTTCTGCCTTGTCCCGCTCTTTCTTGATCTTTACATCCTTCTCTTCTACTTCGGTTTGTCTTCGTAAGAAGTTGGAGAGAAGTCTTAGGGATTCAGTGAGTTATTGTCATCACTCACTGAATCCATCATCTTCTTCTTGACTCAGTCTTCACCCATTAAGTTCCGCCTTCGAGTGGAGAGACTCCTTCGCCTCGGGTATCCCGAAGATGACTCACTGAGAGGCTATGCACTCAATGACCTGATTAGTGTTAACGGATTAAATACTTGGGCTATTTTCTATTCAAATCCTAGATTAAGGGGTTTGGGTATTTACTGAACCCAACAGTCTCCCCTATTTGGATATACAAATAGCCTAAGTGGTTGATCAGTGTAAGTGAGCAAGAGGCTTCTTCTTACACTGAATGTACTAATGAATACAATAAGGAACACCGAGTAAATGAATAAAACATACATCGTTTATTGATCGATTACATAGTTCCTATCACTAGTACAAAAGATAAAACAAAATGATGTCAATCCGGATGGATACCCGTGCTTCAAGCTTCACTTTCTTGGTGATGAGTGTTTCCCTGTCGGGATGGTCTCGATCTTGGCATTCGGTCTTGACAGAACCGACGCTTTGGGGGATTGGATCCGAGGCCACAGAATATAGTCGATCATTGCGTACCACTCCACCGATCAATGTCACTCCATCTTTGAAATGCAGGGTTCCTGTAGACATCAATGTGGAATAGCCCTCTTCGTGCTCTTCAATCACTAGACGGTTTACAAACTTTACTCCCTCGGTAGTTCTCTGTTGCATTCAAGGCCGGTACTTTGATCTCGGTTGGAAATCAACTCTTTTCCTTTTGCTGGAAGCTTGTGGTTGAGATCCTTGAGGTGCGATCAAGGCAGTGAATTCTCGTTGGGTTGGTGCTTCCCTTAGCCTTTCATGTCTTTTGCTAAGCATCTTCATCAGCTCCTTGACCACCTTGTTTTGCTTCTTTCCAATGATCGGACCAAGTTCATCAAGTTCGGTGATCCCAAAGTCACTGAATTTTAATGGATCATGAACTTCAAAGTGTCTTTTGTCATCCCCTCTGTAGACATTCATAGCCAACGGTTTGGTGTTGGGAATGATTTTGACATCGATGATTTTTGAGGAAGCCTTCGGTGGTCATTGTCCGTTATATTCTTTAATTCTGCTTTTGCCCGAGAGCTTCAGCTTTTCTTTCTCTTTTCTTCATCGAGCTCTCATTGCACCATTTGAGCGACTGAGCTTCCATGAACTTTTGTCCTGCCTGACCCTTTTTGAGCTTGCTTGCATCTATTCCCACATTTTCAGCTTCTTCGGCAATCACTTTGGTCAATGCCTCCTTTGTCTTCTTTTCATCCTCAGCTTGTTTCAATTTCCTCTCTTCATTAGCAAGGTGTTTCGTTAGCTGTTGAGGAGTGAAGAGATATTCAGTGTCACCGATTTTGTAGGGAATCCTCTCGTGCTCGCTTGTTGTCGGTATGCTTTTGCCCTTACTTTGTCCTGAGGAAGATGATGCAATGATGGGAGGTGTTGTTGTCATGATTGGTGCTAAGACCGCCGTGTTGTTGTTGCCGGAGGTGGTAGTGATGAGATTGGTACCGCTAGAGATGGTGCCGATGATGATGATGTTTGAGCTGCCGAGACCGGTGGTCTTCGCTCCCCTGTGAAGAGGAGTTTCTTCAGAATATTCTCCCCTCAACTGCGTGGCCGAAGGCGTCGGTGAGGGCAAGAGTTGGAGTAGGTGCTTGAGGGGACTGACCGGTTTGACCTTTGAAGGCCCGATAGATTTCAGTCATCATGGCCTTTATGTCGGAAGTATCTGCTTGAAGACCAGTGACCTTTGCATCCAAGTTCGCATGAGATAATTCCAAGGCCGTCATTCGTGGACCAAGATTCCAAGCCATAGAAGACGAGGCCTGAGTTAAAGTAGTCACCTACGTATTTAGAGAGTCCAATGTAGCTTGAAGAGACTGGACTGAGGATGGAAGACCCTGAACATTTGCGACTTGAGCATGTTGAGCGTTCGGTGAGGTTTGAGGATTGTTTCAAGTCGCGCCTCGAGCCTCCAAAGACTTTAGAGTTGAGTGCTGGGTCTTCTTTGACAAACTCTCGGATTTCATCTATCGTGGTTCCTACACCCTGAAGATGTTTGAGGAATTTAGCCATGTTTTCATCCAATCGGTGAATGTTGTCATACATCAGATCCCTATGCTCATGAACATTTTCATCAAAACCATGTACTTCAGCCTTTAGATCAGCATAACTCGCAGCACCTCGTGTGTTGCTCCCATAATGTGTCGTGACCCCGAATATAACCTTCTTGATGCTTTGGTGATCCAATCGAACGAGCCGTCTTTTCGGTGAGTGGGAGAACATTATCAAATCTGCAAATTCATCGCTGGATGAAGAGGAGTCATCATTGGCGCTAGCACCGGTGATTTAGTATGCTCTCGGGGATCGCCGAGGTTCTTGTTCAGCTTGAACCTCAGCGTCCATTTCTTCTCCAACTGATAAGATTTCATCATCACTTTCAAAGAAGGTCATCATCGATTGTAGCAATTCAAGAACCTCAGAACCGTTAACAAGGGAGTGGGAATGGGTTCCATATTAGCGGGTGGTATTGATCCCTCTGAGTCTTTGTCCCCCGTGGACCCCTCGGACACCGGTGGGAGTTTCCCTGTCTTCTGGAGTCGGATTGGTTTTGGGTTCCGTATCGGCGGGTTGTTTCTTTCCTCCGAGTCTTTGTCCCCGTGACCCCGAGACACCGGTGGGCGCTTCCCAGTGCCTTTAGCGAGTCGATGAATGTTGTATCCCTATCGGGGTTGTTTGATTCCCTCCGAGTCTTTGGGATTGATCGGTGTGCCCTCGACAAAGGCTTTGATTTGCTAATGTCATCACCGGCATTGTGGAAGGCGCTCCCCTACCGGGTTGTTTGTTTCCCTCGGATCTTGGGAGTAGTAGGTGTGACCAAGGGCACCGACTGTGATGTATCGGTGTCCTTCGTTGTCACGGGGTGGTTGTTGCCCGGTGGGTGTCTTTTGGTCTCGTGCCTTTTGTGCCTCTTAGGCGGTGCTCCGAAGCCTCGTGGCCCCGGACTTTGGTTTAGTCTTAGTCCCACCGAGACTTCCCTTTTTCTTTTAAGAGCAGGGTTTGGAGACACGATCCCTCCCGGTTGTTTACAAAGAACCATATGGGCCGTCAATTCAATAGGTGTGACAAGGGATGGGTCCTTTTGAAAGTTTGAAGGACTCGGGATGCCGTTAAATTTCCAAATTTTTCATCCCGAGTTTAATTGGCACCCAGTAACGATTGTAAAGCACAAGAGACAAACCTAGGATACGAAATATACTTCGTCCTAGTTTTGCTCTGTAGCTTCGTTACAAGATCATTGTAAATGATCTCCCCTATGTCGACAAATGACCCCATTCATCGGCAGGTATGCCATCATCAATGAATGGAGTTAACCTGTTCGTGGATGAGTGGTTCCTGCCGAGGACCTGAATCACAAAAGTGAAAAAGATCCTCCAAGCCACGGGGAATGAACTTTTAGTGACTGGGGTCCTGTCCAAAAATGTGGGATCCAAAACGATTTGTTTTAACCCATCCTTCATGTGGAAGGTTCGTGATGGGCGACATAAACAACTTTGTTGTAATCTAACCCTGTTGAAGTGCAAAAGGTTTTGAAATCCAGGGTATATTGTTGCCCCCATTAAGACTGAACCTGATGAGATACTCCCTGAGTGGTCTAAGGTTATTCTCATCAGTTGAAGGTGTCGGGTCAAAGGCTTTAGCAGTAGCCCAAAACTCCCTTAGGTAGTTTGGGTACACTACTGAGGGACATTTTACAAAGGCCGTTTTGAGTGGGCAGTTGAACAAAAATTTTACAATGTCTTTATAGGTTGGGACATTTTCGTGGTATTCAAAATTACCTATAACATTGTTTGTTTTGAATTCAACGTTTGTGAGATCCCCTACCCACTGAGAAGCAAACTGGAGAGATTGTGTTCTAGCCATATCTATTAAAGAAGTTTTTAGGGTTTAAAAAATGTTTGGCAAGAACAATCGAAATGTTTAGATCTCTCTATTTTGTGAGAAAAACTTTTGTGAATGTTTACAAGGTTTTCCAAAAGAGATTTTGAGCACACACAAATGTTTTGAAATTTTTTGAAATGATTTTGACAGAGTTTAATTGCAGAAAAGATTTGTGTGTGTTGATTGTGTTTGAGAAGAGGGTATTTATAGAGTGATAAGAGGGGTGTTTTGTGCACAAATGGAAAAACTAAGAGAAGGTTTTTGAAAGACTTTTGAATTTCCCATTTAATGCTACCACTCTATTACCCGCAGTAAAAATCCCGATTTTCAAGGGAACAGTTGCAGGTGCAGTAAAAAGTGCACTTTTGTAGTGATTAAAATATCAATTTGATATTTTTGTGAGAGGCATTAAATGCCAAGTGGGATGACAGTAAGACAAAGAGACATATATTCCTTTATTAAATTGGCATAGTTACCAACCTAGGACATTAAAGTAACGATACTTGGACCATTAGTTACTCATTCAATGCTCTTTGTCAAGTGTCAGGACCCTGAATGAGTCTTACTCATTCAGTGAGAGGTTTATTTTGGATTTTCAGGGAGGATGAACCATTTCAGAGACCTTACTGAGATTGGTTTTCTGATACTTGACTTTCAATGTCAAGCATTCCCAATTCAGCTTTCAGTCTCCTGAAGGTAGGTTCATCCAAGGGTTTGGTGAAGATATCGGCCAGTTGATATTCAGTAGGGATGAAATGAAGTTCTATGTCTCCTTTCATTATGTGATCCCGATGAAGTGATATCGATATCTATGTGTTTGGTTCTTTGGTGGAGAACAAGGTTGTTGGAGATTGCAATTGCACTAGTGTTATCACAGAAGATGGGCACCATTTTATAATGGATGTCATAGTCACCGAGTTGACTTTTCATCCATAATACATTGGCACAAAGATCCTGCTGCAGCTACATATTCAACCTCATGAGGACATAGCCACTGATTGTTGCTTCTTTGCACTCCAACACACTAGTTTTCCTCCAAGAAATTGACAGGACCCAGAGGTACTTTTTCTGTCCATGTTGCGCCAAAGATAATCGAATCGAGTAACCCTTGAGATCAAACCCGAGCATATTGGATAATATAGTCCAAGGTTTGGGGTTCCTTTCGTACCGAGTATTCTTTTGGCAGCAGTGAGGTGGGATTCTTTGGGATTGGACTGATATCTTGCTATTAGACAGACTGAAAATTGTATGTCAGGTCTAGTAGCGGTTAGATACATCGCTGAGCCAACAATCCCGAAATGAGTTTGATTGACTGATTTTCCAGTGAGATCAGGCCCAAGGTTGTTAGGTGGAACCATTGGTGTCTTCACTGAGGCATAGTCAAATATCTCATATTTCTTCAAGAGATTTCTGGTGTAATTCTCTTGACTGATGGATATACCTTTATCAGTTTGCCTGATTTGTAGTCCAAGAAAGTAAGTGAGTTCCCCCATCATGCTCATTTCAAACTTCTTTGTCATTAGTTTTTCAAACTGTTTGCAAAGTTTGTAGTTTGTTGAGCCAAAGATGATATCATCAACATACACTTGGACTAGTATCACATCCTGTTGGGTTCTATAGACAAACAGTGTGTTGTCTATCTTTCCTCGGACAAACTTGTTTTGTATCAGGAAGGCTGAGAGAGTTTCATACCATGCCCGGGGAGCTTGTTTAAGTCCATAAAGAGCTTTGTCAAGCTTGCGACATAGTCGGGAATTCACTACTCTCGAAGCCTGGTGGTTGCTGAACATACACATCTTCCTTGAGATCACCATTTAAGAATGCACTTTTAACATCCATTTGGTAGACCCTGAAGTTCATGTATGTTGCATATGCAAGGAAGATCCTGATGGCTTCCATTCTTGCAACAGAAGCAAATGTCTCATCATAGTCAATGCCTTCTTGTTGACTTAACCTTTGGCTACAAGTCTGGCTTTGTTTTTAATGACAGTGCCATTTTCATCGGTTTTGTTTCTGAAAACCCACTTCATTCCTATGACTACGACATCCTGAGGACATTTGATCAAGGTCATGACCTTGTTTTTATCAAACTGTTGCAATTCTTCTTGCATAGCCCGAACCCACTTGGGTATTTTAGAGCTTCAGGTGACACTTTTGGGTTCAATGTCCGATAGGTAATCAGCATATAGACATTCATTGGCAGAAGCTGCAGTTAGACTAGCAGCTATGCTTCTAGTGAGCATACCCTCAGTGGGTTCGCCAATGATGTTTACAAGCTCAATGTCCTGAGATCTTGTCCACTTACTTTGTGGTCTGGGGTCTGAGCTTAAAGATGTCACTGGGAGTCCGATATGATTTCGTGCAAGGGCCACAAAATCATTTAGAACATCTGTAGAGATGTCTTGATCAGGTTGAGGGACATGAGTTACAGGTTCCTAATCATTTGGATCATTGTTACATATCCCAGCCAGGGACAGATGATTTTCAATGAACTCATTGAAGGTTGGTTGAGGTAGGTTGTGGGGTAAGACATAATATGAGATGTCACATCGCTTGATATGAGGAATTGAGTTCGTGTTGTACTCATCGGAGGATATCTTGATGAGTTATCAATTCCTATTTCTTCCACTAAGGTGTTGGTGAACTTGATGCTTTCAGTGCTTTCATCAAAGGTGACATGAAAGGTTTCCTCAACTTGTTGTCTCCTTGTGTTAAAACCCTGAAGGCTTTGGAGATCAGTGAGTATCCTAAAAAATATCCATCATCAACTTTTGCATCAAATTTTCCTAGATGATCCTTGTGGTTGTGAATGAACACAGGACATCCAAACACATGAAAATAGCTGATGTCGGGAAGTCTACCTTTGAAGATCTCATATGGGGTTTTATTATGTCTTTTGACAATGATTGACCTGTTTTGGGTGTAACAGGCGCTTTGACTGCTTCAGTCCGTAAATATTTTGAGAGGGCTGAGCCATTTAACATAGTTCTAGCAGCCTCAATGAGAGTTCTGTTTTTCCTTTCAAAGAACCCCATTTTGTTCAGGGGTATAAGGAGATGAGAAATTTTGAGAAATTCCTTTTTCATCACGAAACTCTCAAGTTCTTGATTTCTGAACTCGTGCCATTGTCAGGTTCGATTTGTTTAACAGTTATGTCATTCGGTTTTCAATCTTCCGATGAATGACATTATTGTATCACCGCTTGACTCTTTTTGGAATGAAAGTATACCCAAGTGTATCTTGAGAATTCATCAACAATGACAAGTGTATACTTCTCATGCTGGATTGATCTGGGACAGACAGGTCCAAAGAGATCCATGTGCGGAGGTGAAGGCGCTTTTGATGGAGAAATTTTGTTTGGTTTTGAATGATGCTCTGTGGTGTTTACCCTTTTCACAGGTAGAGCATGGTTTGTCTTTTGCAAAGACCAGTGATGGCAAGCCAAGGACCTTGTTTTGTTTTGCCAAGTTGTTGAGGTTTTTGAAGTTTAAGTGTGAAAGTCTCTTATGCCACAGCCAATTGATAGTTTCAGTGGCTTTAGCAAAGAGACAAGTTCCATCTTGGGAGAGAGTTGACATGTCAAGCACATAGACATCATCTCTCCTAGGAGCTATCAACACAACTTCCTTGTTGGCATTAAAAATGGTACCTTGTTTATCATTGAATTGTACAATGAATTTTACATCACATAGTTGACTGACACCGATGAGATTGTATTTGAGACCGTTGACATAGGTTATTCTAGAGAAAACTATTCCATTGCGTTCTCGAACCATAACCTTCAGTGGGACATGATGAGTTATCACCAAATACTACCTTGGGCCCTGGTTCCTTTACATACTTGTGCAGATATTCCTTCACACCAGTCATGCTTCTTGAGCATCCTTGTCCTAGATTCCAGATAGGCTCCCTGGCATGTCTCTGCACAAGTAGTAAACTGAATTAGTTTCTCTTCGTGACCCACTTACCAGTGGGCTTGGATCTCAAGGTCTCTTTGAACTTAGCAATCGATTCATGGTCAGTAGTTGTGTGCATGGTGCTACCACAGGTTTTGCATTTAGAGGCCGAGGATGACTCAGGTGACTCTTGGTTGTTTGGAATTTCTCCTTGCATGAATGATACTGTCATGTTGGGATGTTTCATGAGCTGGATTACCGCATATATCACAGCATGTATTCATGAGACAATCATCCGATGATGATCATTGAACCCAAAGTGAGGGCAGAGAGGAAAAGGTTTTGCTCTATTCTTTGGAGCAGTTTTAGAGGATGAAGCATACTGATGACCAACTTTGGTATAGTTTGCTTGATGTCATACTTGTGGATGATCTGTCCTGTGATCATCCTTTTGCGATCATGCAAAAAGGATTCTATAGCGTTGTCGATGGTATGGGTGGTGTAATGACACAGCTCACACTTTTGTTTGTTTTGGAGGTTGACTTAGACTTTGAGGAACTGGAGGAAGCTGACTTTGTCTCCTTGATTGGTTCAGGGACCTTTTCAATGGATTCCATTTTTTCAGAAGCTTCCTCACAAGTTCATCGATTCTTTGGATTTGGTTAGCTTCGGGGGACAGTGGATGATTAAGTTTCAGTAGGAGTAGACTCTTGTTGGATTAGTTTTGCTTGTCTTTGTAGGATGGTTCTACCAAGTCCGGACCTTTCTTTTGGTGAATGAGGATTGAATTGTAGTGGAGTAAGCTCGAGCTTGGAGCAAAGACCACTGAAGAGGTTTCAGTGGTGGAAGCGGTGCTTGAGATTCTGCTTCAGACTCAGAGATGTGTTCAGTACCACCGGGCACATCAGGGAGTCCAAGCATGCTCTTTAGAGCTTGACTTTCGAGCTCTAGAATCCTTCCGAATCGAAGTTTGGAAGCTTACTCTCAGGATTGACTCGTTCAATCCATTCACTGGAACTGGAATCAGCCAACATACTTGTAATCATGCCACCAGACACAAATGGCTTAGGAGACTGGTCTTTGTTGAGAGAGTCAGGGAGATGATCTTCACCTATGACTCTCTTCTTGCTACTGGGGCTCCCACAGCATCAAAGACCCTGGGATTCTTAGCAGTCCAACTTTTAAGAACATCATTTGCCTTTTTAAGTTCATCTTGAAGATTCTGATTTCTTTTAACTAGTTCAGTGTTTTGAATTTGCAAAGTGACAGCCTCAAGCTTAGCTTGTTTTAAAATAAGCAATTCATCCCTACACTTATTCAATTCAAAACTTAACTTGTTGTACTTAGAAAAAAGATTCAGTCTTTGCTCTTCTACAAACTTAAGGTCAATATTTAGATAATTCATATAAGACGCCAATCGAGTCATCATCCATAGAAAGAAAAGTGTTTACCTTCTTCATTGTGATGTTGACCCATTCCCCGTTCCTAGCATGATTCTTCCCAAAAGCTAGCTTGTCTTCTTCTGAGAGAGCCATTAGAGCACTGACATGTACCATTTCATCATCCGATGAGATTGGCTCTTCATCCCAGTCAAAGGTTTCAACAACAAGGCCTTTGTTCTTACCGCACTGATTGAACAATTTTGTTGTTTCGAGGGATGGCCTCAAGCAATGTAAGCTTAGCTTTTGCTTTCTTATACTTAGCTTCATAATCAATGGTTTTGTTAAGATCGGATTTGTTTTGAACATTTTGATGAGACTGATAGATTTTTGGTTGAAATTTGCTAAAACCTGAAGACTGATTGGATCCTGATGGTTTGTAAGAGGGTTCAGAAGTTGTTTTTGAAAAACAGTCTTTTGCAAAATGGCCTCTTTTATGACACTTATAGCATTCAGTGTCTTCAGTTTCTTTAGCAGTTGAAAAACCTTTGTTTCTTTTTATAAACCTTCGAGAGTTAGCGAGGAGTGCCCTTTCCTGAAATTCAGCATTCAGGTCATTTAGGTACTCTTCACTTGATCTCTCATCGGCTCATTATCCGAGTTTTCTTGAAAATCTTGAACTACATTGTTAGAAAAGAAAGCAGTAGATATTGGTGATGAGGTAGTGGTCAGGGACTTCTTGACTTCCTGAGACTTCTTTAAGTCAGGGTATCGTCTGTTGATGAGGTTTTCCTCATAGACAAATTTCCCATAAATTTCAGGAAGCTCAAGATTTTGGATATGATTAGCATTCCCGAGTCCCTGAGAGAAATTTAACCACTTCTCAGGGAGACTGTTTACAAAACCAACATTGATTTCATGCTTAGACAACTTAACACCATCATTTGAAAGTTCATTTAAAAGAGTTTTGTATCCGGTGTAAGTTTGAGAGAGAGTTTCTGAGTCCTTAGCCCTGAAGGTGTTATACTCAAGTTTCAGTTCCATTATCCTGTTTTCCTTGGTATCAGATGGTCCTTCATGACTATGAACTAGGTCATCCCAGGTTTGCTTAGCAGAACTACAGCTTATAACAGACTCCATAATATCGTCAGGAAGACAAGATATTATGATACTTTTGAGTCTTTGGTCCTGGTTGACCACTCTCCTTTCATCCTGGGTCCACTGAGCTTGGTTTGGGCAACCCTTAAGCAGTCTTTGGGACAAATGGACCTTCATTTATACACTTGATATAATAAGGTTCCATCCCAATCAAATAGCAAAGCATTCGCTTTTTCCATTTGTTGAATTTGCCAACTTCAAGTCTAGGCAACCTTTGAATAAGCTCCACCCATTTTATCGACTAGTTGGGGTACATCAATTTCAGCCATTAAGGATCCTAATTTAAAAACTTTTAGAGCGGCAAAAAAAAAATGAGTTTTATAATTAGCCTGTCTCTGATACCACTTGTTGTTCCCCGTTCACTATCGTTTAAAACAGTTTAACTGTTTTAAAACAAGTTAAAAGTGAACTATGACTGAAATTAATATAAAGAAAATACACTTAGTAATTTTCAACGTCATATTCTTATTAGAAATAATTCAACAAAGAATACGTTACCCAAGTACTTGCGGAATAGTACTTGGGATTGAAATGACAAAGTTGGGTGATTCCTCTCTAAGCTCAGGCTAAGTCTGAGCACAACTCTTAGAGCTCACTGAGTTATCTCAGGAACTAAGTTGTATTTGGAGGAGTGAAAAGATGGCTTGCGTGTATGTGTGTTTTACAATTCACAAGCTTAACCTTTTCACTCCATCTCTTATGCTATTTATACATGTATGATATTTGACTCTTTCCTAAGTGACAAACTGACATCATACAGAAGACAAAATACTGATGTATTTTGTCTCTTTACAAAGACTATTCTAGGTAAGAGACAAGACTACTTTCCTAAACTCAGTGATGACACTGAGCCGGATCTTTTGCCATTCAGGGAAAGTTGACTTTGGTTGATAAGGACTTCGTCTTATCTCGATTCAAACTTTCCTGCCTTGTGCCGCTCTTTCTTCAGTCTTTACATCCTTCAGTCTTCTACTTCAGTTTGTCTTCAGTGTAAGAAGTTGGAGAGGAATCTTAGGGATTCAGTGAGTTATTGTCATCACTCACTGAATCCATCATCTTCTTCTTGACTCAGTCTTCACCCATTAAGTTCCGCCTTACTGGGTGGAGAGACTCCTTCGCCTCATACTGGGTATCCCGAAGATGACTCACTGAGAGGCTATGCACTCAGTGACCTGATTAGTGTTAACGGATTAAATACTTGGGCTATTTTCTATTCAAATCCTAGATTAAGGGGTTTGGGTATTTACTGAACCCAACATTTTACTATTCGAAAACGAACCATACTAGGCGGGTAACCGGACACATGGGTATCCGGAATGAGTGGTTACCAAGTTCGGGTCACGGTTAAGTATTCTAAAAATTTAATTGATTCGAATCGGACAAGCAATAACATAAATTAGAATGTAATATATCATTGTCTTAAAATTAAATAACATTAAAGAGATTAGAGTCATAGTAAAGTTGTTCCGTCGCAATAAAAACATTCAAATTATCATATGTAACAACATAACTAATGCTATTTATTTGACGTTTATATGTTACGATCACTTTAATCATGGATTAATCCATGGACGTTAGTAAATAATCACATTTAGTAAGTAAAAATATGTTATACGAAAAAAGTAGTACAATAATATACTTAATATTTGTACAATTTTATAAATGGTTTGCCAAAACCTACATCTATGTTATACACGGTTCGGTTCGGGTAACTGCGCATAAATGAAAGCAAAAACCAAGAATAAACCGAGATAAGGGGTTTTTCTGGGTTTCGGTTTTTCGATTTCGGTTTTTTCGGTTATCGGTTTTTTGCAATTTCGAATTGAGCGTATCAACTCGGTTTGTCGATTTCTCGGATTTTTTTAAACACCCCTAATAGATTCACGAAAAGATAATACAAAAGAAATGACAAATAACATAGATGAATAAGTAATGTGACATCTATATAACAAGGGTTTTTCTAACTTGTGCCCTAAGAGCACAAGTTAAGCACAAAAAAAAAAAAACTAAAAGTACACATGGCCTACATAATAGTACACTTGTCTGTACTTTTATGTGAATTCCTGTGTATTTTTCTGTGGGCCCTGTATATTTATGATATGCTTAACTTGTGCCTCTATGACACAAGTTAGAAAAACCTACGTTGACCATCAAGTTTCGTCCTTTGACCAAAAAAATTGCACCGTCGGTCCTTAACTGCGAAACGTTAGTCATCGTTGGTCCCTCACCCTAACTGGTTGGACTAACGGGCGTTAAGCCTTGTTAAGTAAAGGGTATATTTGTCTTTTCCCACCTTTATCATCATCAACAACAGCTTAGCACTACAAATAATCCAAAAAAAAAAAGAAGAAGCTCATTTTCATATCACATCTTTATCCAAATACTACATCCCTTATCTTCATATACACAAACACCTACACTCCATTTAAAGATAAATGAATTGTCCTTTCTATATCATTTCATTTACCCACAAAACCAATTTCTTTCTCTAACAATTAGAAAATCAAACCCACAGATCAAAAGCCCAAACGCCGCCGACCACCAGGACGACAACGCTCTTCCTCCCTGGAGGGCTAAAAAGCGCCAAGAAGTGTTGGAAGATGCGAAGAATCTTGACCTTAGCCTTTTTTGGTCATCTATCCAAAAATAATAGTTAGCTTCATGCTTATGAATGGCTGCTTCTCTTGAATGTTACTAAGATAAGTTTGTTCATGTGTTGTAAGAAACAAAACTCGTGTGTCTTGATACCTTAAAAACATATGAACAAAAAACTTCCGGCGAGACCGCATTGGCTGCGGAGAGGCGGCTGTAACAAAGAAAGGCAGAATTTTTTTCTTTCTAAAAACTCCGATCTGCAAACAAGATGTAAAAATATATGAACAAAAAACTTCAAAACCTTATTAATAGTCACAGATCTATCAAATAACTAAAAAAATACCTCAAAACTTTAAGAAACCTTTTGGTGGGCGTTTGTCTCGGTGGTCTTCTCGGCTGTGGTAAGGTCTGGTCGTGATGAAGTCCGGTGATGGAGGTTCCGGTGGTGGCGGGAGTTTTGGTGGTGGTGGTGATGGAAGATGAGAGGAATGTTTTGTGATATGAGAGTGTTCAGTGTGCGTTTTTTTCTTAGTTATAGACTTATAGGATTATATTTATAATCTTTTTAAAAAAAATCAACAAAAAGTTAATCCTTTGAAATGTCATAGCCACATAAACGAGAAGTTAATGTACATTTTTGAACTGTACAGTCAAGTCACACATAGAAACATTTTGTACTGTACGAGAAGCAGAAAAATGGGGGAGAGAAGAAAAAAGAAAGAGAGAGAAGCAGAAAGGGTAGGAAAAGACAAATATACCCTCCACTTAACAAGGCTTAACGCCCGTTAGTCCAACCAGTTAGGGTGAGGGACCAACGATGACTAATGTTTCGCAGTTAAGGACCGACGGTGCAATTTTTTTGGTCAAAGGACGAAACTTGAGGGTCAACGTATTACACAAGGACGAATGGTGTAGTTTACTCTAAAAACAATAATTATCTCTTTATAATTTTCAAAATTTAAAGGCAAAATATCAGCATTAATTATCAAAGTCTCGTAAAAAAATCAAAACAAATCCCCAAAATCACAAAATTAGCGGGCCTACGTTACCCCTTAAGAAAAGGTAACAAACCATAAAAGAAAAACCATACAACTGTTTGATCCACCTCGTCCTCCCATTTCAGTTTCCGTCAACAGGTATATTCACATTTCTATTCTCTTATATATAGTCACAGTCAATCACTTGTTATAAAATGTATGTACTGGTACTAGTTATTGTTACTTGTTGTTATGGGTCCAGGACACCATGCATTTTTGTGGCGCAGTGTTAATTCTCATATAAAATTTGTTTATTATCATGATTAGAAATGAAAGCTTGTCTGACATTGAGTGTTTTGTTTGTTTTTTTTTTTTTTTTACTTGAAGAAGCTCGTGTTTTTTGCTTTTACGGCATTTTAGACTTTATAATCACACATACATCTACGTTACTAAACACTTTGTAAAATAAACATTGTTTATGTTACTTTTAGTTTTGTCAAACATACACCGTAGATGTGTTAGGCAGCAATTGTTTGTTTTATAAAAGCGTTTGGGTAACGCAGTTGTATTTATGATTATAAAGTGTAAAATGACGCAAAAGCTAAAACTAACGCTAAACGCTTCTTCAAGCAGCGTTTTGAGAAAAGACGAAATACTAAATGCACCTTGCCAAACGAGCCTTCAACTCTAAACGCTAAATTTTAAACGTCAAACACTTTTAAAAGCTCCTTGACAAATATACCTTCAAGATGGTGTTTGTGCATTTTACGCTCGTTGCGTGATTACAGATAATAAATACTCCGTACAATTGATAAAGTACTGTTAGGGTGTTTTAGATTGTTAGCATTTGATTATATATTTAGGTTTATTGGACTAATTAAGTAGTTTTGGAACTAAAACGTTCACGACACAAATGGAAAGGTTTTGTAAACTTAAATTTTGTGTAGATTTTTACTGTGGAAAGGTTTTGTAAACTTAAATTTTGTGTAGATTGCGTAACCAAACTAAGGGTTGGGATAGTGATAACACCTATACAAAGTGTCTTAATGGCGCATTATTTTACTTCGGAAACATGTTTTAATTGTGTAAAACCTGATCTCAAAGTGTTTTCACATTTCCTTGCTCCAAACATCTTACTACTGCTAAAAAAGGAGTTGTAACAAGTAGTCCCAAACATCCCTTAGAACTGTTTTAATATAACAGATAAGCACCTTTAAGAAGTTTCGGATTGCTTGTGATTTATTTGAACTTGAGTTAAGCTGTTTTAGGGAGTTTATGCTTATCCAAACTGCATATAGGATTATTTGATTTAGAAATTACAGTAGTTGTTAATTTCTGCAAATCTCAGTATGGGCCAGACTGTAAATTGCTTTTCATATGAACAGTTTTAGTAGCAATATCGAAACACCTGCTGAGTTACTTGTGTTCAGGGGATGTTTGGAAGTGTGTTTTCAAACTGATGGAGTGATTGTTGTGGTATTATGAATCATCATTAAATAGTTATTCTAAAGATAGACATAGGTACAAAACTTTTGCATTAGCAAACACGACAACATCGATTATACAATCATGCTGACCATACAGAATTTTATTGCGTATAGCTTTATAATGTTACCTGTAACTTGTTATATCAAGATGCCATTGGTTATTTCTTTAATAAGATTCTAACACGTGATTCTCACAACATGTTGGTCCCTTCTTTGCTAGTCAAGATATGGCATCACGAGGTAAGCGAGCGCTAGCTCAGAATAATGAACAAGAGGATGATCACAGTGATCTAATTAAACAGATAATAATCGATGAACTTCCGTTCTCTGTTGTTGACCAAGAGGGATTCAAAGCATATATGGAAGCAGGATATTATCGTGGTCTTCAGATCCCGTCTCATGAAATGATTGCTAGAGATTGTGTTCAAGTTTTCATGGAAGAAAAAGCAAAGTTGAAAAGTTTGATTAAGAAAACAGACCAAAGGGTTTGCTTAACCTTGAATATATGGACGTCGAAACAGTCAGTAAAACACTTATGCATCAGTGCTTATTTTATTGATAACAATTGGGAATTACACAAGAAAATCATCGGTTTTAGCCCGCTAACAAGCGATAATGGAGAGGAGATAGGAAGGGCTGTTGAAAAGTGTCTGCATGATTGGGAAATTAGTAGCGTTTTAACCATCTCTGCTGGTAGTGCAAGTTCGTATGATGCTGCTATTGATTATTTGAGAACACGGTTAATGAATAAGGTATTGGATGGTAAGTTTCTTCACCTCAAATGTATCATTGACTTCATCAATGATTTGGTAAAAGATGGCTTAAACTTGTATCCTGAGTCAGTTGCACGTGTGCGTGAGGCTGTTAGATACGTGAGAGGATCACCGGCTAGGGTTGAATTGTTAAAAAAATGTTCTAGAGAAAGGAGTGGGGAGTTTGGAGACTTTGCTAAAGAAAAAATGATGAAGACAGATTGCTTTTTGTTTCTTGATTCTCCAACTATACCAACCTCTACTTATGGTATGTTAATGGCGGCTAACATGTTTAAAGAAGCTTTTGATTTGTTTGAGGAGAAAGATCCTATGTATAAACGTCACATGGAAAATACTTGTGGGATCCTAAAATACAAGGATTGGGGAAAGGTATCAAAGGTTGAAAATTTCTTGAAGGTTTTTTACAAGTCAAGTAACGATATATCAGAGATGTTTCTAACATCTAATAAATTTTTGGTTGAAATGGGTGCTATTGATTTTCATTTAGATAATTGGGGAAGATGTGCAGTCAATACCGATAAGGAGAAACTGTTTATGATGGCACTTGACATGAAAGGCAAGTTTTATAATTACTGGGGAGATGTCGAAAAATCAAATATGTTTATATATGTTGCTAATATACTGGATCCTCGTCAAAAGCTGGGATATATTCAATTCTATTTTAAGAACATCTTCAAACATGATTACACCGACGAAGGAGAAAAAATGTGGAAACATAAGATGAGGATGGTGCTTACTTCACTTTATGATGTGTTTGATGACTACCAAAGTAAGATTGGGGGCCCACTAGGAAATGCAGATCTTCAAAGTCGTATTTTTATGGAAAAGTATTTGGCTGAAGAACAGGGTGATTGTACATCAAGGTTAATGAAGGGTAAGCCGCTTCTTGGAAGAAATGTAAAAGGACTGACAGAACTGGATAAATACCTTAATGAGGAAAGTTTACAGAATGCTGATGGTTTGGACTTGCTAAAATGGTGGAAGAATTTTAGTGGGAAATTTCCAATTTTGTCCAAAATTGCTAAGGATGTTTTGGCTCTTCCTATTACTGCTGTTAGATCGGAGACGTGTTATTGCACCGATAGTAATGTGTTAAATGACTTCAGAAGTTCTTTGTCACCTTCGATGGTTGAAGCTTTAGTTTGTACTCAAGATTGGATTCGCGAGTCAACAAACGAAAGTGAAAGTGACTGAGTTAGTATTTGCCTTATCTTGACAGCTCTGCAAAAGGTAATTTAACTTAATTTACCATGAATTATTAATTTATGCTATTTATATTCTCAATATTTTGTTTTGATCATGATCATCTTCTTTTGGTAGAAGTTAATGGACTAGTGGAGCCTGATTGAATTCTCAGTTCAAGATTCGGCAATTTTTTCTGGTTATGTTTAGTTATTGGACTTGTTCATGTTACTTTGGTCTTATTGTTCTGCTATTGTCAATTTATTGTTCTGTTATTGACTTGCAGTTTTTATCATTTTGAATTAACTGGTTTTCTTTTCCTGTTTATTCAAGAAATATATTGCTGCTGCGAAGTTAAATTTCTAGTATGTGTTTTGATTGTCGGTGAAACGTTGTTATATGCCGGACCTGGTTGGTAAATTATATGGTTACTGTTGTCGGTGAATTACCAACTTGTCGTAGCAATGATTATCACAAAAGATATTCACATGAGCAAAAGCTGGCATGAACTGACGTGTGATCGAACCAAATACGTACAACTGAACTTGTTGCTCATCATATATTGTTTGGTTTGATCCCCATCATGGTGATCTAACCAAATAAATTTAGTTAAGTATGTAAGATACCGAACTCACTTAGGCTTATATGTTCTGTTGGTGAGATCCAGACCCTGTATTGAAAGTATTAACCGCGTGCTCTAGTCAGGTAGGCGGTAACAGAAACGTTGCGCACGAAAATAAACCATGTGGACTATAGTTAAAAGAGACGGCTAATGTTTAATGTGCTTATGCGAAGTCTCACATTTAGGACACACTGTTTTCAGCTAATGTTTAACTAGTTATAAGTGTATTTCTACAGTATAATCATAATGAGAACATAGTCATTACTATTATAGTATATAAATCTCAATATATAACTCGATTAAACTTATGACCAACTGTAAATCAATGTGATCTAGATCTTCAATCCAGTGTAATCTTACACAATGGACACTCATTCACACATGACAACCAACAATCAACACAATCTGCATGAAACTCATGTCCACAACCCAGTGTCCCTATCCTCTGGTTTTCTTTATATTTCGACGTACAAAGAGTACACTCGCCATCCATCTTATCATGTCTTACGCTCACTTGTATATGCTTTGAAATCTTCTCATCAGTAGATATACCTGAGCCACCAATGTCGTCGTTGCCTCATTGTTCTTGATATTTTTCTACAGCTTCGCGTGCAAGACTGAGTATATTGACTGTCTCTAGTGCAATATGTAAGAGAGGAACACTGTTCTCAAGCGCACGGTGTAAATCGGAGAGTACACTGGCTCTTGCGGGATTTGGATGAGGTTCGGACATGTTAAGGCCTGTAAGTACTTAATCATCTGAATAGGACTTAACGTATTAAATGTTGGATCGTCTGGTGGAAGAGGAAGACTTATCTTCGATCCAGAAAAGATTGAAGAATTGTAACCCTAATGTCGTGTATATATAGTGTTTTGTAAGTTATGTGTTCTTTTATAAGATATTGGGCTTATACTTTTATGTTGCTGTATGGTTTATAAAACTAGTGGGCCTAAAAATATTTAGATTTACAACCGGATATAGAATTTGTCCAGGGTATGTCACGTGCAATCGGATGGGGCTTGAGCTTGAGTCGTAGCGGAAGAGGTTCATATTATAAGCCAAAAATTAAAAATTATATTTTTATCAAGTTGTTTGGCGAATTAGTTAAAGTTTATAAATGTAAAATCATATAAAAATACATCAAACTAAATTCACATATATTTATAGTTTTACGTGATAATTAATTATATAATGAAAGGTATTTAATTAACTTAGCTAACCATAAGCCTCTATAAGCCCTTTTCTTGGGCTTGGGCTTAGGCTTAGGCTTATGGAGGCTTATGACTTATTTTATAAACCATAAACCTCTTTAAAACGAAACTTATTTTATAACCCGGCTTATTTTAAAAGCCCAAACCTCGATAAGCCCCTAGAAGGTTGTGTTTGGCACAGAGCTTCTCGGGGCATACAGGGGCTTGAGCTTTTAAAATAAGTCTCGTTTGTCACATAGGCTTATAGATGTTATGGTTTATAAAATAAGCCATAAGCCTCCATAAGTCCAAGCCCATTTAAAGGGGCTTATGACTAGTTAAGTTACTTAAATATCATTAAAAATACAATGAATTATCACGTAAAAGCTAAAAATATATGTAAATTTAAATTGATATATTTTTATGTGATTTTACATTAATAAGCTTCAGCTCCAACTAATTTGCCAAACAGATTTAGAAAAATATAAGCTTAAACTCTAGGCCTATAATATAAGCCCCAGCCCAGCCCAAGCCTCAACTCCAGCCCCAGCCCCAGCCCCAGCCCCAGCCTCAGCTCTAGCACATTGCGCCAAACACACCCGAAGCCTTGTGTCAAACATTGCCTAAGAGCATATGATACCATCACGAGAACCCGCCAAGTCCGACGTAGACGTTTTGGCATCGCCGCTCACATGCCACGATACTGACATCCCGTCTCTTCTGCGCCATTCCGTTCATGAGTAAACTAGCATGCGTCAGGTTGTTTTCTTCCTTCTTTTTTCTTTTGATTTTTTATGTGTGTGCATGTGTGTGTATTGACAATGTGTGTGTTTAAGTGTGTATTTTGGTCAGGATGAGTGATATACAATTTTTTTTATAAATCTTTTATAATGAGTATGACTTTTAAAAGGGACGTGTTTGGGCTAAGATGGATATTGGACTAAAGTGTGTGTACAGTTTTAGTGATATACAGTTTAGTTTAATTTAAAAGGGATGTGTTTGGGCTAAAGTGATATATAGTTTTAGTTTTCATTAATAAATATTTGGCTAAAGCTTTTGTAAATTTTTTTACTTTGATTTTATTTTTAGTCTCATATAATTTGTATTTTAATTTAATGAATAAAAATTTGGTTGTTTAAAAAAATAAAATGATGGGCGGTATGAGAGAGAATGTATTTTAGTATGTGGGTGTTAAAAGTAAAGATATTGAAGTGACACTAAAAAAATATTTTTTAGCATGCCATGATACCTAGCTCTCTAAGTGTAGTGTAAGAGGTGAGCATGAGTTGTTTTGGTATCAAACTCCAAACTAAAAATTTTGGTTTTTGACAATATCAAACAATTTGGTGTTGGTTTTGGGTTTTTCAGTTTTCTTCATTATGTCACTTCGGTTTTGCTTTATTTTTCGGGTTTTTTTACCTTACCGATAGATAAAGTGGTTAGTTATCAACCATTATAGGCTATTAACCTATTTCGTTTTGATTTTCAATCAATAAAAAAAATAGGGCAAATGGTCTGAAAATGCATCAAAGTTGTCACCTTTTACTTTTGTATGCTAATTACTTTTAAGAGTAAATTCGATAAATGGCCCCTGTGGTTTGACGAAAATTTCATACCGTCCCTCAAACTTAAAAGTTGCATAAATAGTCCCTATCAATACCAAAGAATAACATGAATGGTCCTTTTAAGGGATCATAGGTGAAATTTTCGCCAAACCACAGGGATAATTTATTCAATTTTTATGCCTCAAAAGAACCATTCATGTTATTCTTTTGCAGCGATAGGGACAATCTATGCAACTTCTAAGTTTGAGGGACAATAGGTGAAATATTTGCCAAACCACAGGGACCATTTATGTAATGTACTCTACTTTTAATTTTCATATAAAAATCAAATACTTTCTTAATCTTCCTATTGTAGGTATCATTCTAACGTGTCATCAACTAATTAATAGTTATTTACATAATTTGTCCTTGTGGCTCTAAAAAATTGCACCAATCGTCCTTGATTCAATTACATAAAAGGTCACTGTGGCTTAAAAACTTTACACCAGTCGTCCATGTGGCTCTAAACTTAAACTAATCAAGAGTTATTTACATAATCGCCCCTGTGGCTTTGTAAAATTTACACCAATCGTCCTTGTGGATCTAAAATTAAAAGCGCCCTTAGTCAAGGCTCGAACTCGTCCGTATTTATATGTTTTCGCCCGTTTTCTTATACTTTCATACGTTTTTGTTCGTTTTTATACATTTTCGTACGTTTTTATCTGTTTTATATGTTTCATACGTTTTCGTCCATTTTTTAATAAGGGCAATTTTAATTTTAGACTCACAAGGACGATTGTTGTACATGTTTTATATGAAGATGACATTACGTGATTTGGTTTATAAGATTCTAACATTTGATTCTCATTGCATTGTTGGTCATTTCTTTGCTCTCTTGGATTCTAGAGAACGAATATGGCAGCACGTGGCAATAGAATGAATACTCGGAAGCCTGAACAAGAGGATGTGCTAAAATCCTTGGTAAAAATGGTAGTAATCGACGAACTTCCGTTCTCTATTATTGAACAAAGCGGATTCAAAAACTTTATGCAAGCTTTGTGTGCTCCTAGTATTCAACTCCTTTCTCCTGAAATGATCTCTAATAAAGTTTGTAATCAAAGAGGGTTGAGAGGGAAAATGATTCATTTCATTTCATTATTCAGTAAGTGTGAGAGAAAAAGAAATACAGAGAATTTATACTACAATGAAATGTTGACTACTAACTTTGACTAACTACAAACTACTTTAAGCTAATCTGAAAATAAAAAGAGCTAAATGATTCCACAAGACTTCATTGCATAAAGTCTATTCCTTTGTTGCTTAGCCACATGTTGATGATGCTTGATGAGTTGAGTGGTCCTTGTGATTGTGTTGATCTTGGATAAGCCATTACCCTCCCCACAAGTTGGCAATGTGTAGGGATCACATATGCCATACTTGGATAAGCAGTTATAATGAGGAGCTTTGGAGAGACCCTTGGTAAGAATGTCTGCAAGTTGATTCTTGGTAGAGATGAAAGTAGGTAGAACTTGGCCTTGCTTGATCTTATCCCTTACAAAATGACAATCTATTTCAATGTGCTTGGTTCTTGCATGTTGAACTGGGTTGGATGCAAGAGCAATAGCTGAGGCATTATCACAGTAAATGGTAGTAGGAGAAGAGATATGAATGCCCAGATCTTTGAAAAGGCACTTGATCCATGAGAGCTCACAGGTTGTATCTGCCAATGCCCTGTATTCAGCTTCTGTGGAACTTCTTGAGACAACAGGTTGTTTCTTTGAATGCCAAGAGATGAGACATGAGCCTAGGAATATACAATAACCAGAGACTGACCTCCTTGAGAAATTGCAATTTGCCCAATCACTGTCACAGAATGCCTTAAGCTTGAGACTTGTGTTTGTTGGAAAAATAAGACCTTGTCCTGGACTTGATTTGAGATACCTTAGAACCTTGACAAGTGCTTGTAGATGTGGTGTTCTAGGTGCTTGAGAGAATTGGCTTAAGGTTTGGGCCGCATAGGATATGTCTGGCCTAGTGAAGGTGAGGTACAAGAGTTTTCCTACTAGTGACCTGTATTGTGCAGAATCTTCAAGCAGGTCACCATCATCATGATTAAGCTTGATAAGGGGATCAAATGGGGTGGATGAAGGTTTGACATTAAGCATTCCAGCACTTTGTAAAAGCTCTAGGGTGTATTTTCTTTGGGTCATGATCAATCCATTGGAGTTCCTTAAGATTTCAATACCCAAATAGTAGTGCAATGATCCCAAATCTTTGATACTGAACTGATGATGGAGTTGTTGTTTGATATGGGTGATGTGAGAAGGACTGTTTCCTGTTAGAATTATATCATCTACATAGACTAGTAAACAGAGAAAGGTGCTGCCTTGTTTGAATGTGAACAGGGAGGTATCAGCATAGCTTTGTACAAAACCAATTTGTTGAAGGAAAGTTGTCAACTTGATGAACCATTGTCTATTGGCCTGTTTTAGTCCATAGAGTGACTTTTGAAGCTTGCAGACACTTGTCTTGGGATGAGGAACGAATACCCTCGGTGGTATTTTCATGTAAACCTCTTCTGCCAAATCTCCATGTAGGAAGGCATTATTTACATCTAATTGAGCTCTGTGCCAATGGTGATGAATTGCAACTGCCAATAGAGCTCTAACAGAACCATTTTGGTCACAGGGGCAAAGGTTTCATGATAATCAACCCCTTCCTTTTGAGTGTACCCCTTTGCAACTAATCTAGCCTTATATTTGTCTAGGGTGCCATCAGCTTTACACTTTATCCTATAAACCCATCTACAATCTATAGGAATCTTGCCAGGAGGGAGATCTGTGACAGTCCATGTGTCATTTGCTTCTAAGGCTGCTAGTTCTAAATTCATTGCAACTATCCACTTTGGGTCCTTGGCTGCTTGGGTATAAGATTGTGGCTCAATGATGTTGTTGATTGTGTTGATCTGATGTCTGATTAAAGGTGTATGAATGTTTTTATAATTAATGAAGTTAGTGTAGTGATGTTTAGATGACCTGTGTAAAGTTGGTAGAGTGATATGATAATCATGGAGTTTAGTGGGTAATTTTAAGGTTCTGGTGGATGTTTTGTGTTGTGATTGTGTTGGATTTGATGGTTGGATAGGAGGGGGAGATGGTGGCTGTGTTGTTTGAGGGGGAGATGGTGGAGGTGCTGTAGAGTGAGGAGATGAAGAAGAGTGAGTTGTAATAGTTGGTTCTGTGGTAGTGGTGGGTATTGTAGAAGACTCTGTGGTATTGTCAGATGGTTGAGAAGGTTCTGGTGATGGGTCATTGAAATGAGGTGGATTGAGTTGAGGATCAGTGGTTTGTTGTGGTGGTGTTGTAGGTGTAGTAGTATGAAAGGGAAAGATATTTTCATGGAAGGTGACATGTCTATTTGTGAAAAGTTTGTGTGTTTGGAGATTGTAGAGGATGTATCCTTTTTGTGAAGGGGGTAACCAACAAAGACTGAAGGTATGGCTCTGGCTTCAAATTTGTCTGGTAGGTGTTGGTGAGCAAAAGTTTGGCAACCAATAGTTCTGAGATGGTCTAAAGGGGGTGGTTCACCATATAGGTATTCAAATGGACTTTTGTTGTGAATTGGTTTTGAGGGGAGTCTGTTGATTAGGTAAGTGGCACTGAGAATATAATGTCCCCAAAAATGGATGGGAAAATTGGCTTGGAATTTGAGAGCTCTAGCTACTTCCAATAACTGTTTGTGTTTTCTTTCCACCCTGGCATTTTGTTGGGGTGTGTATGGACAAGTTGTTTGATGGATGATTCCATGATGGTCAAAAAAGTTTGATAAGGATGAATTTAGGAACTCAAGACCATTGTCACTTCTGACTGTTTTGATGTTTTTATTGAAATGGTTTTGAACATAAGAATGAAATGATTTGATTTGAGAAGTAGCATGATCTTTACTGGGAAGTAAGTAGGTCTAGGTTGCTCTTGAAAAATCATCTACTATGGTAAGAAAGTATTTGCATTTTTTTATTGTGGGGGATTTGTAACCCAAATATCTACATGAATGAGTTCAAAAGGAGATAAAGCATGTGAAGTACTTAAAGAAAATGGAGAAGCATGCTTTTTAGCTAAAGGACAGATGTTACAACTGGAAATGTCATTATTACAAGAAATGGAAAGTGACTTGATTTGTTGTAGGACAGGAAGAGAAGGATGTCCTAGCCTTGAGTGCCACAAGATGGTGTTATCCTTGCTGTTGGTGGAAAGAATGGTGTGGCTTGGTGGTGTGTGTGAGTCTGGATAGATGATGTAGAGTCCTTCACAGAGGTTGCCATGAGCAATCCTCTTGTTGAGACCCTGAAAGTAACATGAAAGAGAGGTGAAAATGGTAATAACAGGAATTTGTCTAGTGAGTTGGCTAACTGAAAGGAGATTATAGGCAAATGTGGGGATGTGAAAGACATTGTTAAGTATGATGTCTGCATTTATTCTGACTTTACCACAGATTTTAACTTCTACAATTTGGCCATTTGGTAGTGTGACATGGATAGGTGGACTACATAAGTAAGTGTCCTGCATGATGGATAAAGTGATGCAAATGTGGTCAGTGGCTCCACTATCAACTACCTAAGCAGCTTTGAACTTAATCATAATAGAAGCAATGAATTTATGTTTTCTGATGGTGTGAGAGTTGACAATACCAGATGCAGGATTCTGTTGACACTGCTGCATCATGAGCATCACTTGGTTCAACTGGTTTTGAAGTTGGTCCATCCTCACAAAGACTGCATCGATTCCAGGTCCAGTGCTTGTGTTTGTTTGAGTCTGACTTGTGGAAGATCCTGCATCTTGTCCCTGAATGAAATTGACAGTCTTGGTTCCTCTGTTATCACACTTCGGTAATTGGTGGTTTGTACTTTCCATGTAATGGATGGCCAATTGGGTATCCTTTTAGTTTGTAGCATTCATCATTTGTGTGTCCTTCCTTGTAACAGTTTGTGCAATACACCCCAGCCTTGAAAGTGTTTCTTCTCCCTGTTTGAGACCTGTTGATTGTTTGTGGGTTGGAGTTCCTAGTTGTGCCTAAGTACTTGCCTGTCTGAGATGGGTTTGAATGTATGGAATAGGCTGAGGAAGGGACTGTTTGAGGGCTTGTGTGTGCAGAAAAGGCTGTTGGACCTGAAGGTTTTGGTAGAATGCCTTCCCTTTGCCTTTCTTCCTGTCTAATCATACTATAGGCTTTGGCCACAGTTGGTAAGGGTTGTAGGAGTAAGATTTGACCTCTTAAGTTTGAATAACACTCATCTAGTCCCATGAGAAATTGTATCAATCTTTTCCTATGTTCCCTATCACCACTATTTCTTCCATTCTCACAACTACAAGGGCAATTACACAGATAAGGAGCTTCAAGAGCATCATGCTCATCCCAAAGGCCTTTCAACTTATGATAGTATACCTCTGTATTGCAATTATGTTGTTTCAAACTAACAATATCATTCACTAATTGATAGATTCTATGTCCATCTAACTGAGCATAATGTTCATGTAATTCATTCCACAATTCAGATGCAGTAGTTATAAAGTTCAAATTGTTACTTATCTGGTCTGAAATGGTGTTCAAGATCCATGAAATGATCATATCATTTGTCCTCTCCCACATAACCCTTTCAACTGAATCACTATTTGGTTCAATGAATTCACCAGTAACCACCTTCAGTTTGTTCTTTAAATTGAGTGCAATCATCATGCTCCTCTTCTAAGAACTGTAGTTATCAGCCTCTGTTAGCTTCTTTGAGATCAGATTCAAGCCTGGGTGATCATTTGGGTGAAGATAAAGAGGATGATTAGGTGAATTGATATCATTGATGGGATTATGTGTTTTTGTATTGTTTTGATCAGTTTGTGTTGTATTTGATGTGTTTGATGGCGCCATTGTATGTGATTGGATTCTTGATGGTTATTATGATAGTTTGCAGCGGAATAGTTGTGATTTGTTAATTTTTGAGTGATTTATGATGTTCTTGATGTTGATTATGACGGATTGATGATGAATTGATGAATTGGTGGCGGTTATGGTGAATTATGGTGGATAATTGTGGAGAGAAACGGTTATTGTCACCGGAGTTTGTTAGAAAGGTGGTTGGAGTGGTGGAAGTTAGTTACAGGCCACCAAAGATGGTGGTGGCTCTGATACCATAATAAAGTTTGTAATCAAAGAGGGTTGAGAGGGAAAATGATTCATTTCATTTCATTATTCATTAAGTGTGAGAGAAAAATAAATACAGAGAATTTATACTACAATGAAATGTTGACTACTAACTTTGACTAACTACAAACTACTTTAAGCTAATACTGAAAATACAAAAGAGCTAAATGATTCCACAAGACTTCATTGCATAAAGTCTGTTCCTTTGTTGCTTAGCCACATGTTGATGATGCTTGATGAGTTGAGTGGTCCTTGTGATTGTGTTGATCTTGGATAAGCCACTAATCTCTAAGGGCTGTGCCAAACTTTTTGAGGACGAAAAGCTAAAGCTAAAAAGTTTCATTAAGAAAACAAATCAAAGGATTTGCTTGACCTTGAATACTTGGACGTCCAACCGGACAGAGATTTACGTATGCATCACTGCACATTTTATTGATGAAAATTGGAATTTACTCAAGAAAATAATCGGGTTTACTCCAATTTTTAGTGATACTGATGGAGAAGAGATAGGTAATGCGGTTGAAACATGTTTACATGATTGGGAAATTAGTAATGTTTTGACCATCTCTACTGGTACAGCAAGCTCAAATGACGCGGCTATCAGTTATCTGAAAACAAGGTTAGTGAATAATGTATTGGATGGTAAGTTTCTTCACCTTAGATGTATCGTTGACTTCATCAATGATTTGGTAAAAGATGGCTTAAACTTGTATCCTGACTCGATTGCACGTGTTCGTGAGGCAGTTGGATATGTGAGAGACTCACCGGATAGGGTTAAACTGATAAAGCAATGCTTACGAGAATATTGGAAAAAATTTGATAAGATTTCAGGAGGGATTAGAGATCATGCTAGAGAATATTGGTTGAAGTCCAAATCTTTTGTGTGTCTCGATGATCCAACTAACTGGACCTCTACTTATGAGATTATAGTGGCGGCTAAAACGTTTAAAGAAGCTTTTGATTTGTATGAAAGTAAAGATCCTACTTATAAAAGTGACTTGGAAGATATTTATGGGTCCCAAAATATGGTGATTGGGAAAATATTATGAAGGTCGAAAATTTCTTGAAGGGTTTTCATCGGACAAGTGAAAATATAACAGAGCTGTATTTAACAGCTAATAAGTTTTTGGTTGAAATTGGCGATATTGATTTGCATTTGGATAATTGGGGAAGATGCGCCCATGGTGAAAATTTATTTACGATGGCTCTTGATATGAAACTAAAATTTGATCAGTGTTGGGGAAATGTCGAGAATTCCAATATGTTAATGTATGTTGCCAATATACTTGATCCTCGTCATAAGTTGGGACATATTGAAAATTATTTTATGAACATTTTCAAACATGATTACACTGATGAAGGAGAAAAAATGTGGAAACACAACATGCGAATGGTACTAGCTTCAACATATGATGTGTTTGACGATTCTGAAGTAAAATTGGGGGCACACAACAAAATGCAAACATTCAGAGTCGTGTTTTTATGGAAAAATATTTAGCTGAAGACGAGAGTCAAGTGCGAAGAAGGGTATGGAATGGTAAGGCTTTTGTTGAAGGTAATGTAGAAAACATGACAGAACTTGATATATACCTTAACGAGGAAAGTGAAGATGATGTTGATAGTTTTGACATATTACTTTGGTGGAAGAAAAATAGTAGAAGATTTCCAATTGTGTCTAAAATTGCTAAGGATGTTTTGGCGATTCCAATTTCAGCCGTTGGATTGGAGTCGGGTTTTAGCACTGACGGTAATGTGTTAGTTGATTTTAGAAGCTCTTTGTCGCATTCAATGGTTGAAGCTTTAGTTTGCACTCGTGATTGGATACGCAAGTCAGGAAAACAAAATCAAAGTGGAAGGTAATTTTCATAATCATGACAACTTTGTGAAAGGTAACTGAACTTATTTTACCATGAATTTAATTTTTGCGTTTTCTATGTACTTAATGTTATGTTCTGATCAGAATCATCTTTTTCCCTTTCGTAGATGTTTATAAACAAGTGAATCGTAAGTGAAATCTCACAAGATTCAGCAACTGGTTATTGGTTTTTGTTTTCAGGCTTGTCTATTGTTGGACCTGTTCTTGTTGGTTTTTTTTGCTTTTTATTTCTGCTATGTAATGCACGCCTTCGATTGATTTTTCGGTTTTGTATGGTATACATTCAGACTTGCAGTTTTCATATATGGATTTTTGCTGCTACCTTTTCCTCCTTATTCTTGATAGTAGTTCTTTGATTTGTTCTTTAGTGTCTGTTTTGAGAAGTGTACTGAAAAGTGGATTGTTTAACATCCTTTTTTGCCACTGATACTCTGTTAATAGTCCCCATTTCGAATGAAAGAAATCCTACTCCAAGCATCACACATTTTTTATTCATAACTAGTTTATCTTAAGAGTTAAACTATATGTTTAACCATGTAAATTTCTTAAGTCAAATTTGCTAATTTAATTGCTCAACATTTTTAATCAACCATTTGAACCTTTTGTTGTTGAGGGGGATTTAAGAAGGATTAAAAAAAACTTTTTCGAAAATGTTGCAATGAAATTTAAAACTAGCGATTTGCAATCAATAGCTTATCTAAGAATTAAACTAACAGTTGATCGGCATGTTGTCTAACATTAAGTGTTCGATCGGTTCCATAGAAGATAACCTTAGTGAACGGGTCATGATCATTTCACAATTGGGAATGTTTGTGTCAATTCCTTCGGTTATGTTTAAACAAACTGTCTTGAGGGTTCTCAAAATAGTTGTGGAACAAATAAAAATCCTAGAATTAGGCCACAAATTTGACTTGTTTTTTTGTCAACTTTTAGTAATTTATCGCTAACAGTAGAATGCCGTGCATTCAAGCAATCATTCACCAATGTTGTCAGGCATCTAACAACACAACACTGATAATGAAAACACAATCACGTTAAAAAGCAGATATAAAGATGCATATTCTAAAGAACGATGACAACAAGCACGTCATCCAAAAGTGATAGACCTTGAGTCGAGTATACACCATACCAAATCAACGCACAGAAAGAAAATAAGAAGACAATAACAGAACCATAAACCAGCAGTTGCATGTTGAACTCAGAATTCAAAATTAGGCTTCACTTCTTCATATAACCATCTACAAAAGAAATATTATGATCAATACATAATATCAAGTATGTAAACATCATAAACAATAATTGAACTGATGGTTAATTAAGTTATAATACCTTTTTGCAAAGTTGTCAAGATAAGGCAAATAATCATCCACTTTCATTTTCCTTTTCTGACTCGCATATCCAATCTTGGGTACAAACTAAAGCTTCAACCATTGAATGTGATAAAGAACTTCGGAAGTCATTTAACACATTACCCTCGGTGCTAAAACCCGACTCCAGTTTAACAGCTGAAATCGGAAGAGCCAAAACATCCTTAGCAATTTTAGACAAAATTGGAAACTGACCACTAAAATTCTTCCACCATTTTAGCAAGTCCAAACCATCAGCATTCTGTAAACTTTCCTCATTAAGGTATGAGTTAATTGCATTTTTGGTCCCTGTGGTTTGGCCAAATTGCAGATTTGGTCCCCAAAACTTTGAAAGTGCACCAGAGGTCCTCATTTTCAAGTTTCCGTTGCACGTTTGGTCCCTGGCCAAAGTTAAATGACTAAAATACCCTTATCTTCTTCCCCTTTAATTTTCTAAAAACTACACCATTCGTCCTTGTGGTATACGTTGACCATCAAGTTTCGTCCTTTGACCAAAAAAATTGCACCGTTGGTCCTTAACTGAGAAACGTTAGTCATCGTTGGTCCCTCACCCTAACTGGTTGGACTAACGGGCGTTAAGCCTTGTTAAGTGAAGGGTATATTTGTCTTTTCCCACAAATAATTTATCCACCCACCTCCTCTTTTTTTCTTTCTGTTATAACCACTTATTTATCTTTCTATAAAACACTAAAAAAACCCATCTTCACCACCATCGATATCTTACAAAACACAAACACCCATTAAAGCTCCTTGTTGCCATCCACGGATCACTACCTTCACCTTCATCTTCATCTTTATCTTCATATTCACCCATCACCACTACCGTACACCACAAATCTCAGCCACTTACATACTAAACTATATTTGTTAAAAAAAAGAAAGCTAGAACAAAATTTTTGTTGGTTTTTATATGGTGAATCACGAACAATAAACATTCCTACTAAAAATCTCACTCTCACACAAATATAAAAACCACAAAGCACTCATTTTTGTCTATGTTTCTGGTTTTGTTAACCAAGAACACAAATAAATAAAACCAATACCCTCTTTAATTTATATTTGAATATTGGAATAAAGAATTCAAAGGGTTTTCCAAAATTGATTTAGGGGTTTTGTGATTGGGTGTACATGGAAGCTATTCCAAGTGGTTAATTGTTCCAGGTCGTCCCAAGTCCCTTCAATTTGAGTGTTTAGGGTTCGGTCCTCAACCCACCCGACTGATTCTTTTGTAAGATTAATATCATTATCATTTTCAGATTTTATTTGTCAATGCATATTGTTGATTCTTTTGTAATAATGAAATTGTTGTAATAAGGTTCTTGGTGGCTATGGTTGTGTAAGAAAAAGAATGTGTGGTTGTGACCACATAATTTTTTGTTTCCAGCGGATCATAAATTTTTTTGAACAAAAAATTCACTGGATGTGTGGCTGTGACCACATAAATATTAAGGACCAAAAAATGCACGGGATCTTTAATATACTTTGAAGTTTGAACTTTTGAAATCATAATAACTAATGACATGGTTATTTAAGATTTTAATACTTGGTATTTGTGTTTTCTGTAACAATATAAAATGAGAAAAAAAAGGATTCATAGTATATGGGATTTTATGAGAGTTAGTTGAATTGTTTTTGAAGATGATGGTAGTGGTTAATTGAAGCTTGGTAGATGATGTAAGATGGTGATTATGAGTGAAGAAGTTAAGGAAAGATGGTGGTGGATGATGATGATTTTGGATGGTGGTGGAAATAGAATTGTTATTTTCTGCTGATGATATATATATGAATTGAATGGAAGAGATGAAGTTAAGTGTAAAATGACCATTATACCCTCATGTTCATGGCACATGAGGGATTTAAAGACAGTTAGTGTAACCCGTTAAAGTGAAGGACCAACGATGACTAATGTTTCGCAGTTAAGGACCAACGGTGCAAATTTTTTGGTCAAAGGACGAAACTTGATGGTCAACGTATACCACAAGGACGAATGGTGTAGTTTACTCTTACTTTTTCTTTTTATTTATTCTTTCCAACTCTCCCCTTTCTTCTTTCTCTTCCTCGATTCTTCCTCCCACCCCAAAAAACCTGAAACAGAACTATCCCAAGTCGCCATTATCACCACACGAATCTGTACCACCAATACGTTTTGAATTTGTTTTTAAACCCGTTATTAATCCACGAAAACACGGCAACGATCTTATAATCGGTTTAATAAAAGAAATAAAAATAAAAAAACGAAATGGTTTTTAGGTGTTGTCATACCAAAAGAATGAGAGTGAAACAGTTAGATGACAAGATGAGGAGATGGACACATAACCAAAGCCATGGTCAAAACCCAACTCGTTACCCTCGTTTAAAACCCGATCTACACGAACCCACGATCTCCTTGTGTCTTGATGGTGATGGCGGCTTGATATGGTGATGAGGGTGGCGGCGGCGGTAATTAAAGAGAGTGATAGGAGGAGTGAGAGTGAGGCTGGAAGTGGGAGAAAGATGGGTGGGATTTGAGTGTGTGTTATCAGTTTATACAGAGGAAGAAGAATAAATTTTGACCTCCCCTTTCTTGACCTCGATCGGGTATAGTGTTATACAGAGAGTGGGATGGTGATGGCGACTTGGGATAGTTATGTTGCAGGTTTTTGGGGTGGGAGGAAGAATCGAGGAAGAGAAAGAAGAAAGGGGAGAGTTGGAAAGAAGAAATAAAAAGAAAAAGTAATTAGAAAATTAAAGGGGAAGAAGATAAGGGTATTTTAGTCATTTAACTTTGGCCAGGGACCAAACGTGCAACGAAAACTTGAAAATGGGGACCTCTGGTGCATTTTCAAAGTTTTGGGGACCAAATCTGCAATTTGTCCAAACCACAGGGACCAAAAATGCAATTAACTCTTAAGGTATTTATCCAGTTCTGTCAGTCCTTTTACATTTCTTCCGAGAAGCGGCTTACCCTTCATTAACCTTGATGTACAATCACCCTGTTCTTCAGCCAAATACTTTTCCATAAAAATACGACTTTTCCTTGTGGGCCCCCAATCTTACTTTTGTAGTCATCAAACACATCATAAAGTGAAGTAAGCACCATCCTCATCTTATGTTTCCACATTTTTTCTCCTTCATTGGTGTAATCATGTTTGAACATGTTCTCAAAATAGAATTCAATGTATCCCAACTTTTGACGAGGATCCAATATGTTTGCAACATAGATTAGCATATTTGAGTTCTCAACATTTCCCCAATACTTGTAAAATTTTGTCTTCATATCAAGTCCCTCAGGACCAGAACATCTTCCCACATTATCCAAATGAAAATCAATTCCACCAATTTCAGCCAAAAATCTGTTAGATGTTAAAAACACCTCTGATATATTTTCACCTGACTTATAAAAACCCTTCAAGAATTTTTTGACCTTCTTTACCTTTTCCCAATCATCATATTTCGGGACCCCACAAGTTTCTTCCATCTCACGCTTATATGTAGGATCTTTTTCCTCAAAGAAGTCGAAAGCTTCCACAAATGTTTTGGACGCCTTTAACGATTATGTTTGGCAACAAGCATTTGGAAGCGTTTAGGAGCGACAAGCGACAAGCGGTAAGCAGTATAGATGAAAAGCTTGTTTGGCAACACCTCAACAAGCGTTAAAATATTGTCTTACCGCTCCAATCTAAATGCTTCTTGAGTAAGCATTCCACAGTTGCTCCAAGCGTTTAGTTTATGAAATTACATATATACCCTCATTTGTTTAATCATTTATTTTATTTTAATATGTATATGACCTTTTTCGTAATTTTACAATTTATAATTACTGCTACAGCTACATTACCAAACACATTTTTTAAACAAACAACTACTGACTTCGCTATCGCTCTTGCTCGCTACGCTTACTACTCGCTACGTGTCGCCAAACATAGCCAACATCTCATAAGTAGAGGTCCATCTTGTTGGACAATCAAGCAACAAGAAAGAATCGGATTTCATCCAATATTCCCTTGCAAGATCTCTAAACTCAACTCTCCTATCAAATTCTTTCCAGTATACTCTATTACATTCTTTTATCAATTCAACCCTAGCGGGTGATTGTCTCACATATCTAATAGCCTCACGCACACGTGCAATCGAGTTAGGATACAAGTTTAAACCATGCTTTACCAAATCATTGATGAAGTCAATGATACATTTAACGTGAAGAAACTTACCATCCAGTACACTATCCACAAATCGTGTTTTCAAATAATCAATAGCAACGCCATACGAACTTGCACTTCCAGTAGAGATGGCAAAAACATTACTAATTTCCCAATCATGTAAGCATTTCTCAACCGCCCTTCCTATCTCCTCTCCATTATCACTAACAAGTGGACTTAAACCAATGATTTTCTTGTGTAATTCCCAATTATTATCAATAAAATGAGCACTGATGCATAAGTATTTCACTGACTGGTTCGACGTCCAAGTAGACAAGGTTAAGCAAACCCTTTGATTTGTCCTCTTAATTAAACTTTTCAACTTTAATTTTTCATCCATGAAAAGTTTGACACAATCGCTGGCAATCATTTCATGAGACAGAATCTGAAAACCAGGATATGTGGCTTCCATACGTTCTTTAAATCCCTCATCTTCCACAGCAGAGAATGGAAGTTCATTAACTACGATCTGTTTTACTATTTCTTTTTGAAGCTGCTCTTGTTCGACCTTCTGAGTTTTTGCCTTCTTAACACGTGGTGCCATACCTAGAAAATACTACAGTTGATAAGCAAAGAGAAAATCATCAAAGGTTAGAATCTTATAAATAATATCATAATTTCATCTTGATATAACAAAGTACACACAACATAAATAAATATATAACTCCTCGAGATAATCATTGGGTAGGCCAATAATATGTCACAAAACTAAAAATAAAAAATAATCAATTTTATAGTGTTTGGCGGGAAAAAAATAGCTGCAATCAAACTGATCTCTTCTGTAATAAACCTAAAATTATCTATCTGTGTCTAACTTTAGCGGTTATAATTCTTGAATTCAAAGAATCCGTTTAAAAAACCCACATCCAAACACCCTTTCAACACAAATAACTTAGGGGAATACGAGGTGTTTCAGTATTGCTAATAAAACTGCTTAACTATTGAAAACTATGTATTGCTCTGTCAAGTAATATGAAAAGCAATCTCAAACAGCTAAAATTCGCGTCTCTAATGTATCAAAATCGCAGTAGACTGTTAGAAGGGGTGTTTGGGATTGCTTACAGTATTGTTTACTGTTTTATAAAGTAAGCAATTTGGAATAACCATTTACAAGAAATCCCAAACACGCTAAACACAATTTCTCTAGTGTAGTAAAACACAACCAACAACTTTAAGTGTATTTGGGATTAATGACTGAAACTGCTTATTGTTTTCTAAAGTAATCCTTTTGGAGTAAGCATAGACCACCACTTTAAATGAGAACGCTTTAGAGTAAACACAATAATTGAGAAATGCAGGAAACAGTGTTTAGTTTTGGATTTGTGTATTTGTTAAAAAAGCTATAGTACTAAAAAAGGAATGATTTGTTAGAAAATTTAAGTCAAATCGTTTAACCAAATCAATTCTAGTCAGATCAATTTCTGAATTTTAATTTTGCCCGTTTGACCCATGCCCGTTTGGACCAAACCCGTTTTACCCGAACCCCCGACCTGCCCGCTTTGGCACCTTTAGGTTTTATGTTTAAATATGAAGTGTTTCAGTTTCATACTGAATATGCACTTTGAGCTTTGCGAAAAAGAGATAAGCACTTCGAAATAAGTAGACAAGCAAAAGCCGTTTGGACGACACAAGCACTCCAAACTGTTGACTATTTGCTTAAAATTAGTAGATAAGTAGAAAAAATAAGCGTCCCTAAACACCCTCTAAAAACTTGTTTAATATATATTCCAGATTTCAATAAACGTCTTCTCCATAACACAAGTACCAACACTTTTTTTGCATCGCTTATTAAAACTGCTTTCGTGATAAGAAGTTTGGAATTAACATTCCCAAACCGATTTTTGCAAAAACAGCTTATTATACCAGCAAATAATCCTATTTTCAGTTTGGATAAGCAATCCCAAACACCCAAAATACAGCTTAATTGAAATGCAGATAATCAAACGCAATCCCAAACACCTGGAAAAACTGTTTTACTTTATCAAAATACAATAAACAGGTTTAAGGGGTGTTTGGGACTACTTACTACATATTAATAACTACGCATTTGACCACCAAAATAGTAATTACATAAACAGTTTAAATAACAAACACAAACACCCTAAACCATTATTATCTCTTGATTAACAAACAATACCAAACACCCTCTTAGGTAACCATTAACCAAAACTAAAAAATGAAAGAAGCAACGCTTTTTGTTAACACTAATCCTACGAAATGAGGGTGGATTTTTGGGGCGTAGCACTAACTTTTGTAAAAATTGTGTTTATAGTTTTGTTTAATTCTTTTCAAATGCACGTGGTCATTTTTAGTCCGGTATCCATCATATGATAGACCCACTTGCCCAACCCCGCCCCAAAGACATATGTGAAAGACAATATTTAGACCGACTCTGCAGACCCACTTTGGAAAAGTTGACCATTTTCATGCAATTTCTCTCCTCCCGGATCAAATGGTTCAAAACTTATCATTAAAAACTACATAATCATTTTTAACACTCTAGAAAATATTACTGTACTACTCCCTCCGTCCCATATTAACTGTCCAGTTTGACTTTTCAAAGTCTCTCTTTTTCAGCTTTGACCTTGAATATTTTTATTTGTGTTATATAATACTTGATGCAAAATATATGAATAGAATGGGGGTTTAAATGTATTTTCATTGATATAACTTTCATCAAGTATTATATAACACAAACAAAAATATTTAAGGTCAAAGTTGACAAAAAAAGACTTAAAAAATTCAAACAGTACGGTCAATATGGGACGGATGTAGTATAAAATTTGTATCACTCCATACTATATATGTAAGCAAAATATTAAATTCTACAGTAACACATAATCGTTGACTAGCTTTGACTATAAAAAACATATAAATTTGAAATATACCAGTAGTTGATTGTGATCAAACTGTTATGTTTTCTTTGGTCATATTTTTTTATGTTTTTATTTCAGCATATGGTTTTTGTCTCTTTATTCCAAGGCAGATATAGTGGTAGCCATTAATTTTGGGCGTTTGGTTTAAGGGTATGTGGCGAAATGGGCGTTTGGTTAAGGGCATGTGGTGAAATGCGTCGGGGCTGGAGCTTATACTATAAGCGAAGTTTATATTTTAATAATGTTGCTTGCCGAATTAGTTGGAGATACATCTTATTAATGTAAAATCGCATAAGAAAATATTAAATTGCATTCAAGTGTATTTTCAACTTTTGGGTGATAATCCATTATATTTTGAAGGGTGTATGGGTAAGTTAACTGAATATGAGCCTCCATAAGCCTGTCTCAATTGGCTTGGATTTATGAAGACCAAGGGTGGATCACCCCTAATCAATTCACTTCATTCATTAGTAATTTTGATCACAAGTCGCTTTTTTACTATGTTTTACATCAACCCTTTATTCTATAGATATGTCTATAAAATTCATAGATGAATAACTTAAACAACAAAAGACAACACTAAAGATTAATTTTTGTAGCGATATTTATCGCTATAACCTTTTGCGTTAAGCCCGCTCGGCCTCCTTAACTAGAAAATCATGGCTCTAGCCTTGATGGAGAATTGTTGCTTGTAAAAGTTTTCTAAGTCTGTGTGACAAATAAAACTTATTTTATAAGCTAGCTTATTTTAAAAAGCTCAAGCCCTCATAAGCTCTTATAAACCCACGCCAAACACAACATAAATAAGGGTCAATCAAGGTTATTCAAATTTTGTTTTAAAAATTACTCAAATTTCATTATTGTTTTAGTAAAACAAGTCAAACTTTATTTTTGCTAAATTAATCATTCAAGTTTAAATGTTGTTCCAATATTATGAATTATTAAAAATTTATTTAACTAAAGAGACCTAATTAAGAAAACTAATGAATTTTTTATTATTATTTTGTTAGTATATAAAGTTGGTTAAAATTTTGAATGATGAGAACGTGTGTTTACTATTTACGCACAAGTAATCGATGCATAGCTTAATAGTTTAAAGACAACTCTCAAAAGCATAATTTCATCAATTTCTTTATAAAGTTCACAAAGATTGAATGATGTTAAAATTTAAGTGATTTTATTCGTTGAAAAAATGTTTGATTTGGAGTAACAACTTTAAAAATTAAATGTTTATTAATGAAACAGTAATAAAACTTGATTACCAAATGATCATCTCCTTTTAAATAAATGATACGGAGTAGTATTTTTTTAGTTTTTAGGTGTTCATTTTATTATTTGCATTTTTTAAGAGATAATTTTATTTTTTTCCAAAATCAAAAATGACATTTACTGTATTGACTTTTCAAAAATTATGTGACATATGTGGTAGACATTTATTATGTGATGAAAGAAGTAGTTTTCATTAAAAAAAATAATCTGGTTTCGACTTTCGAGTAATAATTAAGGATTTTAAGAGTAAATGCTGTAGCGGTAAAATAAGCGAAGATGTGATAGGTGTATTTGGGTATCTATAATGTTAAAGGCTTTGTTATGAACTTTGTTGGGCCTACCCATAAAGTTTCTTCTGCAAGACAACTCCTTCCTAAAAATGCCTCGACAGTAATTTTCACCTCAGTAAATTTAAACCATTAAGTTATGGTCCCAACATTCATGCTGCAAATAATAGGTAACTTATATGCTTTTGTTTGATAAGTAGGTTTCAATATTTTCACTTTACATCCCTGGACTTTTATATTTTTACATAATTGGTCCCTCATTTATATGTAGCAGCAGACAAAGATCCTTATAGTTCGTTGCCGGAATTATTTTCCCTTAAGTTATTTACTTTTTTGTAAAACATAAACTAGTTAGAAATTATGTGCATGTACAAAATTTACACATAAATCAAATTTATTTCAAATTTTTAATTCAATATACATGCATATAAGAATTTAGCAGGGTTTAATATTTTGAGATTGTGCTTTCGTATACGTACAACTAATAATATTTTACTTAAACTTGTTTGTTGTGTATTTATAAATCATGCTTTCATTAAAAATAATAATGATAAAACTGTTGTCGATACTTCAAAAGGAAACAAAAAAACAATTGTGGGATGGGCTATTTTACATTGAGCTGAAAAGATTTTACAACGTGCTCTTTTTCAATGGGCTAAATTTCCTTTATAATTGGCCTGAATTATGAAGCCCGATATAGCTTTGGACAATGGACTCTCTACTGCCAACAAAAATTTATTGGGCAATCTATACATATCAAGTTAAACAACTTAAACATCATAATTCAATTTTTTTCTAACACAAATATTGTATTTATGCAACTAAAACTTGTGTATTGAGAAAATATGAATATTTGATATTTAGGTTGCGTAAATATATATCTCTCAAAGTTTATTAATAACTATAATAATCAAAAATGAAATTTTGAAAATTATAGTTAATGTACCACATCCAGGGACGGATCTAGTATGTAAGAGTGGGGGCAGACGCCCCCCATGGCTAGCCGAAAAAGTTGATATTTTTATGTAATTTTTATTTAATTTTGACCTTTTTTCGAAAGTGACCCCCACAAAAACTCAAATTGCCCCCACTCACATACTAATATCCAATATGTAACTCTTTAAAGCTTTATAAATCTTCCATGTCTAAGTAAAAAAAATTTACCCCCCACATCCTATTTTTCTGGGTCCGCACATCGAATACTTATTGCATACAGTATGTCATGAGGATCGTCGGTTGTCAATGGTCGTTGGCGGTTGTCAACATATTCCGTTGACGAGTTGTCATTCCTTGTGGAATCGTGGTTCCAACTCAACAACCGCGGTAAATTTTCATTTTCTGAAGTGTAATGTTTTAGTGATACGGTGAAAAAAAATAAAAAGATCATTAGTCGTGATGAAAAGATAAAAGAAATGACAAATAACATAGATGAATAAGTAATGCGACATCATCTATATAACAATAGTCATTTAAAAGCTTTAACATACAATATCCTTTCCTTCTATATAGATAAAAACATTAATTATCTCTTTATAATTTTCAAAATTTAAAGGCAAAATATCAGCATTAATAATCAAAGTCTCGTAAAAAAATAAAAACAAATCCCCAAAATCACAAAATTTTCGGGCCCACGTTACGCCTTAAGAAAAGGTAACAAACCATAAAAGAAAAACCATACAACTGTTTGATCCTCGTCGTCTCATTTCATTTTCTTTCAACTGGTATATTCACATTTCTATTCTTTTGTATATAGTCACAGTCAATCATTTGTTATAAAATGTATGTACTAGTACTAGTTAATGTTACTTGTTGTTATGGTCCAGGACACCATGCATTTTTGTGCGCAGTGTTAATTCTCGTATAAAATGTGTTTATTATCATCGTTAGAAATGAAAGTTTGTTTGACAATGAGTGTTTAGGGTTTTTTTTTATAGATGTTACTTGAAGAAGCTCGTGTTTTGCTTTTACGACATTTTACACTTTATAATCGCACAAACATCTACGTCAGTGCTGATGTTACGCTTAGTTTTGTCAAACATACCCTTGATGATTTATAAAAGTGTTTGGTAACGCAGTTGTATTTATGATTATAATTTATAAAGTGTAAAATGATGCAAAAGCTAAAACTAACGCTAAACACTTCTTCAAGCAGCGTTTTTAGAAAAGACGAAATACTAAATGCACCTTGCCAAACAAGCCTTCAATTCTAAACGCTAAACTTTAGCTAAATGCTAAACGCAAACGCTTTTAAAAGCTCCTTGACAAATATACTTTCAAGATGGTGTTTGGGCATTTTACGCTCGTTGCGTGATTACAGATAATAAATACTCCGTACAATTGATAAAGTACTGTTAGGGTGTTTTAGATTGTTAACATTTGATTATATATTTGGGTTTATTGGACTAATTAAGTAGTTTTGGAACTAAAACGTTCACAACACAAATGGAAAGGTTCTGTAAACTTAAATTTTGTGTAGATTTTTACTGTGATAAGGCTTATTCACCGATAAGAATATATTTCGTGTGAATGTTGTTAACAATTAGCTGCTATATAAAATGCGTTGCTGCTTTCATGCGCTTGTTTGGTTCATAGCTGAATACATAAGAGGGTGTTTGGTATTGTTCATTACTTATTAAAAGAGGACGAGGTCATCATTTTTTAGGGTGTTTGGCATTGGTTATAGAGAATAATGCTTGTTAGACTAATTTGACAGCGTAATAAGTAGTTATAATTGATAATGTTTGGTAAGCAGTTTCAATTTGCTTATGTGCTTATTTCAAAATGAGCAGTGTTCAATAGTCAGGTTTGAGATTGTTTACTCCAAACAGCTTACTTGAAAATGTTATAAGCAGTGTTAACAAGTAGTCCCAAACACCCCTTAAAACTGTTTATCGTGCTCTAACTTTTAGTATACTAAGGAAGATATTTCAGGGTGTCTGCGACTGCTTATGATCATTTGCATTTGAATAAAGCTGGTTTTAGGGTGTTTGGGATCACTTATACAAACTGCATATAAGATTATATTGACAATGTTATGAGTAGTTTATTGAGTAGCATGTATTCAGTTTGAGGGCGATTTTGATAGCTTAACCAGACTAAGGGTTGGGATGGTGATAACACCTATACAAAGTGTCTTAATGGCGCAGTATTTTACTTCGGAAACATGTTTTATATGTGTAAAACCTGATCTCAAAGTGTTTTCACATTTCCTTGCTCCAAACATCTTACTACTGCTAAAAAAGGAGTTGTAACAAGTAGTCCCAAACATCCCTTAGAACTGTTTTAATATAACAGAGAAGCACCTTTAAGAAGTTTCGGATTGCTTGTGATTATTTGAACTTTAGTTAAGCTGTTTTAGGAAGTTTATGCTTATCCAAACCGCATATAGGATTATTTGATTTAGAAATTACAGTAGTTGTTTCTGAAAATCTCAGTATGGGCCAGACTGTAAATTGCTTTTCATATAAACAGTTTTAGTAGCAATATCGAAACACCTGCTGAGTTACTTGTGTTCAGGGCATGTTTGCAAGTGTGTTTTGATGGAGTGATTGTTGTGGTATTATGAATCATCATTAAATAGTTATTCTAAAGATAGACATAGGTACAAAACTTTTGCATTAGCAAACACGACAACATCGATTATACAGTCATGCTGACCATACAGAATTTTATCGCGTTTAGCTTTATTATGTTACCTGTAACTTGTTATATCAAGATGACATTATTATTTTCTTTAATAAGATTCTAACACGTGATTCTCACAACAGTCTCTTCTTTGCTAGTCAAGATATGGCATCACGAGGTAGCGGCGCTAGCTCAGAATAATGAACAAGAGGATGATCACAGTGCTCTAATTAAACAGATAATAATCGATGAACTTCCGTTCTCTGTTGTCGACCAAGAGGGATTCAAAGCATATATGGAAGCCGGATATTATCGTGGTTTTCAGATCCCGTCTCATGAAATGATTGCTAGAGATTGTGTTCAAGTTTTCATGGAAGAAAAAGCAAAGTTGAAAAGTTTGATTAAGAAAACAGACCAAAGGGTTTGCTTAACCTTGAATATATGGACGTCGAAACAGTCAGTAAAACACTTATGCATCAGTGCTCATTTTATTGATAAAAATTGGGAATTACACAAGAAAATCATCGGTTTTAGCGCGCTAACAAGCGATAATGGAGAAGAGATAGGAAGGGCTGTTGAAAAGTGTCTGCATGATTGGGAAATTAATAGCGTTTTAACCATCTCTACTGGTAGTGCAAGTTCATATGATGCTGCTATTGATTATTTGAGAACACGGTTAATGAATAAGGTATTGGATGGTAAGTTTCTTCACCTCAAATGTATCATTGACTTCATCAATGATTTGGTAAAAGATGGCTTAAACTTGTATCCTGAGTCAGTTGCACGTGTGCGTGAGGCTGTTAGATACGTGAGAGGTTCACCGGCTAGGGTTGAATTGTTAAAAAAGTGTTCTAGAGAAAGGAGTGGGGAGTTGGGAAACTTTGCTAAAGAAAAAATGATGAAGACAGATTGCTTTTTGTTTCTTGATTCTCCAACTATACCAACCTCTACTTATGGTATGTTAATGGCGGCTAACATATTTAAAGAAGCTTTTGATTTGTTTGAGGAGAAAGATCCTATGTATAAACGTCACATGGAAAATACTTGTGGGATCCTAAAATACAAGGATTGGGGAAAGGTATCAAAGGTTGAAAATTTCTTGAAGGTTTTTTACAAGTCAAGTAACGATATATCAGAGATGTTTCTAACATCTAATAAATTTTTGGTTGAAATGGGTGGTATTGATTTTCATTTGGATAACTGGGGAAGATGTGCCAATAAGGAGAAATTATCTATGATGGCACTTGACATGAAAGTAAAGTTTTATAATTACTGGGGAGATGTCGAAAAATCAAATATGTTTATATATGTTGCAAATATACTGGATCCTCGTCAAAAGCTGAGATACATTGAATTCTATTTCAAGAACATCTTCAAACATGATTACACCGATGAAGGAGAAAAAATGTGGAAACATAAGATGAGGATGGTGCTTACTTCACTTTATGATGTGTTTGATGACTACAATAGTAAGATTGGGGGCCCACAAGGAAATGCAAATGCTCAAAGTCGTATTTTTATGGAAAAGTATTTGGCTGAAGAACATGGTGATCGTACATCAAGGTTAATGAAGGGTAAGCCGCTTCTTGGAAGGAATGTAAAAGGAATGACAGAACTGGATAAATACCTTAATGAGGAAAGTTTAGAGAATGCTGATGGTTTGGACTTGCTAAAATGGTGGAAGAATTTTAGTGGGCAATTTCCAATTTTGTCCAAAATTTCTAAGGATGTTTTGGCTCTTCCTATTACTGCAGTTAGATCGGAGACGTGTTATTGCACCGATAGTAATGTGTTAAATGACTTCAGAAGTTCTTTGTCACCTTCGATGGTTGAAGCTTTAGTTTGTACTCAAGATTGGATTCGCGAGTCAACAAACGAAAGTGAAAGTGACTGAGTTAGTATTTGCCTTATCTTGACAGCTCTGCAAAAGGTAATTTAACTTGATTTACCATGAATTATTAATTTATGCTATTTATATTCTCAATATTTTGTTTTGATCATGATCATCTTCTTTTGGTAGATGTTAATGGACTAGTGGAGCCTGATTGAATTCTCAGTTCAAGATTCGTTAATTTTTTCTGGTTATGTTTAGTTATTGGACTTGTTCATGTTACTTTGGTCTTATTGTTCTGCTATTGTCACTTTATTGTTCTGTTATTGACTTGCGGTTTTATTATTTTGAATTAACTGGTTGTCTTTTCCTGTTTATTCAAGAAATATATTGCTGCTGCGAAGTTAAATTTCTAGTATGTGTTTTGATTGTCGGTGAAACGTTGTTATATGCCGGACCTGGTTGGTAAATTATATGGTTACTGTTGTCAGTGAATTACCAACTTGTCATAGCAATGATTATCACAAAAGATATTCACATGAGCAAAAACTGGCATGTACTGACGTGTGATCGAACCAAATACTTACAACTGAACTTGTTGCTTATCATATATTGTTTGGTTTGATCCCCATCTTGGTGATCTAACCAAATAAATTTAGTTAAGTATGTAAGATACCGAACTCATTTAGGCTTATATATTCTGTTGGTGAGATCCAGACCTTGTATTGAAAGTATTAACCGCGTGCTCTAGTCAGGTAGGCGGTAACAGAAACGTTGTGCACGAAAATAAACCACCTGGACTATAGTTAAAAGAGACAGCTAATGTTTAATGTGCTTATGCGAAGTCTGACATTTAGGACACCGTTTCAGCATTTACAAGTGTATTTCTACAGTATAATCATAATAAGAACATAGTTTATAGAGTAAACTACACCATTCGTCCTTGTGGTATACGTTGACCATCAAGTTTCGTCCTTTGACCAAAAAAATTGCACCGTTGGTCCTTAACTGCGAAACGTTACTCAGTGTTGGTCCCTCACTCTAACTGGTGTGACTAACGGGCGTTAAGCCTTTTTAAGTGAAGGGTATAATGGTCATTTTACACTTAACTTTCTTTTCTTTTCTTTTTTTTTAACTATTACACTTAACTTCAATTCCACAAAATAACAGTTTCAATTCCAGAACAAATCTACCACAAGGCAACAATAGTAGTGTTGTATGTTTGATATATCAATACAGTCACATTTATGTAATTTGTTAGATATATCAATAAGAACATAGAGTCAATGGTTCAACTAATTAATACTTCAATTTGTAAATAGCATTGTAACTCCAGCCACTATCCCAGCTAAAAACCCGTGTTCATCCTTTTTCCCTTTAATCATATTCACAACCAACTTACACAGAACCGAAAATACCGTCCCACAAATAACTCCAGCCACTATCCCAGCTAAAAACCCGAGGATCCAACGGACCACTTTCTTTTTCCTATCCCTACCCTTACGTTTCTGAGCCGTCGCATTAGACGGAGCTGGTGCTGGAGCTAGATCATTTGAACTCGCATTTGAAGCACTTGAATTTGTTTCAGCAAAGACGTAACGTTTTGGAAGCCCAGATACCGTAGATTCCAACTGGGTCATCTCCGGTATCGGGCCTTCCAAGAAACTATTGCCCGAAACATTGAAAAACCTTAGATTCCTAAAAGAGCGCAATGAAGCAGGTACTTTGCCAATAAACATGTTATTAGCAAGTGATAGTTTTTCTAGATTAGGAAAGTATTTCAAGAAACCAAGATTACCAGTAAATTTATTCGAGCTTAGATCCAAGATCCTAAGACGAACAAAAGAAGATATCCCTAGTGGAGTTTACATATGATATGTGAGTTTACAAAAGAAGATCCAAAATCCTAGTAATGACAGAAATCTTTTATGTTGTGTTTTTCATGTGTTGAGTTTACATATGAGATGTGAAGTGGTTGGGAAAAAATTGAATGTTAAAATAAGACAAGATGAAGGTAAGATGAGTGTTTGATTGTGTTTTACAGCCCACCGCCACAGCTGCCACCATCACCTCCTGCTGCCATCACCATCAAGAGGAGCCAAGGGTGTGTTTGATTAAGGTTTTTGATAAGGGTCGCGTTAGGTTTGTGACTGGGGTTTGTTTGGATCGAGTTAGCCACCACAGCCACCACCATCACCACGCCGCCTCCCTCATCATCATCAAGACTGTCTCATATGTGGTAAAGATTAACAGAAAGGTGTTTCGTTTGTTTGATTGGTGGGTTTGGTTTTTTTTATTGATGGGTTCACAATTAAGTTTCTTGATTTTAAGGTTTTTGATTCTAGGGGAATTAAAGGTTTGTAAAGCTATTGATTTCATAGATTTGAGATTTTTAGATTTCGGATTTTAGGATAGCAAAGGATTGAAGATTTTTGGATTTGTTGTTCATGATTTTTGGATTTTCTAATTTGGATCTAGATGATGAAGATGGTGATGACTTGATGAAGATGAAATGGGTGGGAAAAGACAAAAATACCCTCGACTTAAATAGGCTTAACGCCCGTTAGTCATGCCAGTTAGGGTGAGGGACCAACGCTGAGTAACGTTTCGCACTTAAGGACCAACGGTGCAATTTTTTTGGTCAAAGGACGAAACTTGATGGTCAACGTATACCACAAGGACGAATGGTGTAGTTTACTCTAGTTTATAAAAATCAAGAAAATACTCATAAAAGAGATATATATAAATCTCAATATATAACTCGATTAAACTTATGACCAACTGTATATCAATGTGATCTAAATCTTCAATCCAGTGTAACCCTACACAATGGACACTCATTCACACATGACAACCAACAATTCACACAATCTGCATGAAACTCATGTCCACAACCCAGTGTCCCTATCCTCTCGTTTTCTTTATACTTCGACGTACAAAGAGTACACTCGCCATCCATCTTATCATGTCTTACGCTCACTTGTATATGCTTTGAAATCTTCTCATCAGAGATATACGAGCCACCAATGTCGTCGTTGCCTCGTTGTTCTTGATATTTTTCTACAGCTTCGCGTGCAAGACTGAGTATATTGACTGTCTCTAGTGCAATATGTAAGAGGGGAACATTGTTCTCAAGCGCACGGTGTAAATCGGAGAGTACACTGGCTCTTGCGGGATTTGGATGAGGTTCGGACATGTTAAGGCGTTGTAAGTACTCAATCATCTGAATAGGACTTAACGTATTAAATGTTGGATATGATCGTCTGGTGGAAGAGGAAGACTCATCTTCGAATTGATTTCGGTAAAGAGAAAGGATGCGAGAGAATAATGAGGAAAAGACTGAAGAATTGTAACCCTAATGTTGTGTATACATATATAGTGTTTTGATAAGTCGGTTTATATATATATGTGTTCTTTTATAAGATACTAGCTTCATAGCCCGCCCGGATGGGCGGGCTAGCTTCATAATATTACTTTACGAATTCTAAGTTTACATAAATAAATCACGAATAACACAAAACATAATGATATTAAAAATGAAAAGAAAAGAATGTGTTCATTTTATATATGTAAAAAATACAATAAAACGTGTGAGAACAAATACAGTGTATTGTGCTTATTCATACACGAAAGAAAACTTCTATATCCACAACGTTGGTTGTGGAGTTTGTGTATTCTTCGTCTTTGTGACAACAATGCTGTATGTTTTAACGTTATGAAACTGGGAAGGATTCACCCTATCTTGTAGAGTACCACAAAAATCCGTGGGTCATTTGCATTGAAATTAATGATCAACAAATGAAAGGTGACGATTTAATCACAGCAACTCAAAAAAGGAAAACAACATGATTATGGTCTTTAATTGCAACTTTTAGAAGTCCACGAGCATCTTCAAAGGAGTAAGGTTAAGCCCTTTCAAACCGGGGGTTGAACCATACCATGCACCATAACACTACATCACAATGCAAACATAAAATTTCTTTAATTTTTCCCTGAAGCACAATGTTATAGAATTACCAATGACTTTTAGTGGCTTCATCGATAAGGTAAGAATCGAAAAATGATCAACAATTCTGCCCACAAAGTGTATCAACACCTACACCTCGAGGGGCTAATATTACTAACCAAACCTTGAAAAAGTGAATTATAGAAATAATAACAGAAAGCTTAACTTTTCCAAAACTAAGTGGTGATGGAATCATCAAAAGATGAATCCATGAAGAGCATTTCATGCGATGCATCCCATCACGTGAAAAGATAGTCAAAGAAACAGACTTGGGAACGTTGAGCAGACCATTTACTCCCCTGAGAATAATTGGTACATTTATCTATTATTGTTTTGATCACCTAATTTATAACCATCTATTATTGTTTTACAAGTTTAAAAACAAATAGTTGCCCATGCATATAGATACAACCGTACCTGTAAATTAGCAATTAATCCAAGGGGGCAAAGGGGCAAATGAGTAGCAATTAATCCAAAGGGGCAAAGATCCAAATGAGTTAAATGGGTTAACAATCGTCTATGTATTTTAAATGCATACAATGTCCAGAACTTACTTTTGTTAAATATATCAAAACACTTTGATGAAAAAAGGATGCTCTGCATATTAAAGTGAGCAACCTATATGGACAACTTTTGTGATTTCCTTAATTAAAAGTTAAACTACCGGCCATGCTATCATTTAATTTGTATGTCGTTGATGAGTGTGCAAATACTCATCATTTTTATACCGTTTAGAATGTCAAAAACATCGAAAACACTCGAAATGCATCAAAATGATTAAAATATCACAAATAAGTGTTTTATGTGTTTTAAATGCAAAAATACCAAAATCGGTGAAAACGTATCAAGTTTGCATAATTGGCAGTTTTAGTCTCCCAAGTTTCAAAAGTTGTCAAATATAGTCCCTGGTAAATCAAAATAAAGTAAAATATCATTTAAGGTCCATGGGATTCAAAATTTGTCAAAACAAACCCTTCAAAGTTTTAAAAATCACAACTTACAACTTTGGTCCCTCAACTTTACAAAATGGTAAATCAGTCCTTGGGTGATTAAATGGAAATTATTCAAACTACACCCTTGTACTATTCAAATGTGGCATATTTGGTCCTTATATGATAAGTTTTGAGAAAATTACAAGTTTGGTCCCTGGAGTTTGAAAATTGTCTAAAATAGTCCTTGGGTTTATAAAAATGGAATTTTATGCAATATTGGTCCTTATACTAACCATTAATTGCAGGTTTAGTCCTTGTGTTAACTTTGGAATATTGGCATTTTCAGTCCCTCAAAATCCAGAAATTACATGAATGGCCCTTGTGTTATTATCTCTACAAACCAAACCGGACCCTCTTTTTATTATTAATCCCAACCCAATATACAAGCCCAATACCCAGCTGGCCCAAAACAACCCACGTTTTAAATATTATACCGCCATCACTGTTCACTCTCCTCTCCCACACCTGCAATTCCAAAACCAGAAACCAAGGTGGTTTCACCACCTCATCACCACATTTCCACCTGTCTTTCCAGCTGTTTACCCACTCCCCTCCACCTCCACAATCTCCCAAATTGCATTAAATGCATAAAACCTGCTCAAAAGAAATTTGGCGCCAAAATTGACAAATGGTAGTTTTGATGAGTTTGATGGATCCAATGGCTGAGAAGAGGTGGGAAAGTTTCAGAGGTCGACAAAGACTCTAATTGACCAATATAAAGAAAGAATGGTGCAATGCAGAATAATATCTAGTGTAATTTAATTTTGCTTATCTCGTTTTTAAATAATTTAAGTTTCCAGTATATTTCAAAGCTTTCAAGCACCTTGTAATCATATTTTAGTGTATTTTAAACTTATTTACAGTTTCAATTTCAGCTTATGTACACTAATTCAGTTTTATGCAAATTTCCTTGTTAAAAATTCTCAAAATATGCAAATGTTGTTATTAGTTGTTGCTAAGGATTCTTAAGCTCATATAAGCTCTTGACAAAGCTTATAAGCTTTTAGAAACTTTAAAAATCTAGTTTTATTCAACAAAACAGAAAAAAAAAAATGTTCAAAAATAGTTATAAAATTAAAAATCAGTGGGAAAGATGAAAGATGCATTGAAGCAAGGTGTATTATGGATTGATTTGGTTTAGAAGCTTTGTGGAAAGCTATAGGAAGTGTCCTTGGATCTCAGTTCTCAGTCTTGTGCATGAACTCAATTTGTAAGCAATTTTCTAATAATTTGCAATTCTTAGTATAAGTGTTTAAAGCTTGTTAATTTTAGCTTAATCTTGTTTCAATACAGTTATTATAAGATAATCAATAGATTACTTGGTTTAAAAATTTGTTTTAGTAGTAAAAGCTTCAAAACTGCCTTCAAAAGGGTTGTTTGGATCTGCCTATTATTCTGTGTTAGAGGTTAGTTTACCAGTTGAAAATAGTTGATATAGGTTTGTTTAGGTATAGTTTACTCATATTAGTCATTGGTTTGCATCTACATACCATAAAAGTCAAAATCACAAGCAAACTGTCTTCATTTGCATTTCAGCTTGAAGTTAGAGATTCAAAAGCTTGTTTGGTGTTTAGAAATCATAAAAGAAGCTTAAGATAACCTTATCATAGCTTGTTTCATCATTTTCAGTTCAAATATTGGAATTAAATCTCACTTAAGTCAACTTATTAGTTTATCTTAAAAAGTCAAAATCTCACTTAGATAGTTTTTGAATAAACTAGAGAATTTTATATAGGATTTAATATTGAATTTCATGTTTTATGCTTTTGTGATATTAAAATTCAGCTGCTAATCTTCACTAGAAAAATTTAAGTTCACTTCTACTTAGCTTATAAACAGCTTATTTCTTAGTTTCTTTTAAGCCTTTGTCTGAAAAAGTGCCATGTGCACAGTTTTATAAGTTTTTTCACAAGCTCATCAAGAGCTCATTAGTTAGCTTTAACTTGTGTACCTTAGCTTTTTGAGAAGCTCACCTAGCTGTCTCAAGGTTACAGTGCTTAATCTCCACTTTATAGCTTATTTGATAGGGCTGCAACTAGCTTTTAACTTGTCCCATTTCTGTGTATACATAATAACTCAGTGTTTGCCAGCTTTTTCAAAAGCTTGTCACAAGCTTATTAGTGGAATCCAAACTTTGTAATTTAGCTTTTTAGAAAGCTTAGCTGGTATACTTGTTAGTCCCAGTGCTTATTTTCATTTCCAAGCTTATTGCATAAGCATAAATTAGCCTCCAAAGTTGTTCCAAAACCTGTTTGGTTAATCAAGTTAACTGGATTGCTTATTTGATTCATGTGGCTTATTTAGTGCTTATTCTTAAGTCATTTTGCTTTCTCAGTTATAATATTAGCTTATAATAAGTTGCTTAGCTTATTTCCAATTTACCTTTGCTTATTTTCTAGCTTATTAGCCACTTGGCTTATCCTTGGGCTTATTCCATTTCTTGCACAACTGTTAAGTAATAATAAGCTTATTCTGAGCTTATTAGTTGTTTTCATAAAAGCTCTAGTTTTAAATTTTGCTTATTTCATTGTACTTAATCAGTTTCAAAAAGAAAAAAGTCCAAAAGAAAAAAAAAAAACCATTGCTGGGATTCGAACCTGGCCACCCACTCACCACACACACAGGCTACCAGTTGCCCTTGGGTCTTTGACTGGTTATACTTTGCATAATTTAATACTTAACCCTTTTTGTCTATTTAGCTTATCTGAACCAATTAGCTTATTTTCAGCTTATTTAAACAAGCTTTCACACCTTTTGTAATTTTTCTTAGCTTTGTATTGTTATAAAGTATTTTATAAAAAAGTTTCAGAATTTTTTGAATAGTTTTAGTATTTTTAATCATTTAATTAGTTTAAAATAGTATTTAATTCATAATAAAAAATATAAAAGTAAAAAAAAAATATAAATCTTTTTTCTAAAATCTTCTTTTGTCATATAGTAAGTAAGAAAATTGTTTTTATACTCGTAGGACTTTTATTTTACAAATTTTACGTTTTTTCTTGCACGCTCGCGTAATTTTTATATATAACGCTCGTTTTCATTCTAGGTCACGTTTTTAGATAATTTAGGTTTACACTTTAATTAAAATAGTTTATTTAAGTTATTTTATTTTATAAATCAAGAAATCCAACTTTAAAAATAGTAATAGCGTTTATTTAACATAATTTAGTTTTTTTTAATTTTCTTTAATTTGCATTTAAGCCCCTGTAATTTACAAAGTTTTTCCTTTAGGTATAATTATTCCAAAACCCCTTTCCTATTCAATATCACCCGATCACGAATTCGTTCTATTACAGTGTTCACACCTCGTTGGGACTTAACGACCCGGGGAAACACTATATTCCATGGGAAATTGCATTGGTTTTAGACTGTTTTAATTTTATTACGGTTGACCATTCACAAGTGGTTGACTTGTGTGATAAACTTGACGGTTTGCCACCAATCAAATTTTGGCGCCGCTGCCGGGGAGGTGTGCTGCGTTCTACGAATTTGAAGCATCAGTGTTGTTGAATATACATCCATTGTATATTTACCATCTTTGTCCATATTTCCTTATTTTCATATAAAACCAAAATTATCGTGAAGTTAATTCGTTTGACTAATCGATTACCAAAAATATTTTCATTCTTTGTTTTTACAACATGTTTTTCAAAAATCCAAAAATATTCATCTTTACCCTCTTACCCTTTTTGATTCTTTATTCCTCTATCCATTTGATTCTAACTTCTTCTATTCTCTTGGAATCTCTCGACTACGACGAATTCTGGAACGAAGTTGAAAAACTTCATACTTTATCGCAAATGTCAAGAATTCGTGTTGTTCGTGATGATCCATTAATTCTGCGTAGGGAAATGGAACGAGAAACCGGGTGACAAAGGACCGGTACTTCCCTCGATAATGGAGGTGCTATATACGTCCAACCTACGGTTATCCAAAGATCTAACCCCTCAATTGCTCCTAAGCCGTCTAAAATTGATCCTAAACTTTCACAATTTACGGTTAAAAGCAATCATGCAGAATTTAGACCGGTGACTAGCAAGAATGACTTGCCTAATCTTCACGTTTCTCAAGAACCAGAACCGGAGACCATAACGGAAGTGGTGGAAGTTGCTAGCTCTCAGAGCACACCACTTGTCCCACCTCCGGATTTTTCAAAATGTTCTTCGAGACTAGATAGTCATTCGAATCACCATGTTGGTTTTGTTGATTCTTTGAATGAATCGATTCCTTCTCATAACTCTCAAATGGAATCGTTTATTCCTTGTGTCAGTTGTGGTGAGCCTCTTTTTGGTTCACCATGTCGCTGGTGTACATGTGTACAGTGTGGTAATGATATTTGGAACGGGAGTTGTTTGTTTTGTGGTTCGAGGAATTCATTTGATTATGATCCTAATCCGAACTCATTTAACGACCCCTCAAACTTTTCCAATTACCTACCACAGCCCGACTTATCTTCATATAATCAACATAACTGTTGTGAATTTTGTGGAGGTCCTCACCAAGGATTTGAGTGTCAATCCGAAAACACGTTTGTCTATGAACAATTTTCCGGTGATGCTCAGAACTTTGGTTATGACCAATATCCATATAATTCGCCAGTCCAGACTCAACAGTTTTACTGTTGTGAGAACTGTGGAGGTCCCCATTTCACTCGATTGTCAAACAGGGATTCCATTTCCTTGTAACAATTACGACTATCCATATCACGACCAACCTCCACAGTGCCAAATGACTCAAACTCCTCAGCAAACCCAACAAGACACTTATCTAGAGTTTCTGGAGTTAGTGAAAAGAACTGAGGAGTTGAGTAAAACAGCATTTCGAAATGCTCCCAATTTTTCTTGTGTATATTGTGGGGGTCCTCATGATGATTATCAATGTCAACCTTCGGTTTTGACAAATCTCCACTCCCACAATGTCCCATCATTCAAAATTCACATGAGAAATCCATGGAAGAATTGCTAGCTGAAGAGCAGGTTGCTAAAATAAATTCCCAAATTGCCTTTGAAAAATCTATTAGGGAATCAATTGCAAAAGAAAAAGCAGCCAGATCTAGCTCTCAATTTCGTTTTATTCCTGATAACAGTGATGATGAGGATGCACTTGGTATCCTACAATTTTATAAAGATTCATCAAGTTCATCAGTTGATATCCCAGCAGTCGAGATTCATTCTCAAACAACTGCTTTCACACCCGAAGCTCCCACTCACTCTCTGAACATGGGGGACGAGCATCTTGACACTGTTCCTGAAAAGGAATCGGACGAATTCATAAAGTCTAGTGTTGAGGACCTTGTCCCAATCCCGAGAGAGTCACAGGGAACTTTTGACCATATGTGTGATATCCCTTCCCCTCTTAAGTGTTCAAAAGATCATTTTGAGACTTTCTCCGATTTTAGCGATGATTGTAAATCTTATGGGGACATTGAGAATGTTGAGGCATCACTTTCACATTTTGATGTTGATCCTCTTCTTGAGGAGTTCACCGATGAACTCACTCACATCATTCCACTTTCATCGGAAAGTGATGATGATCTCTTTGATTTCAAAGCCAACCTAGGAGAAATTGAAAGTCTCCTTTGTAATGATCGTTCACTCACTTCTCACCCTAACAGTCCAATAGAGAATGTTAATCACTTTGTTCTGGCGTTCAAAACAACTCTCACAAATCCTCTATTTGAATTCGACTCTGAATTCACTTTAATTTATGAGAATCCACTCTTTGATACTCAGAACGAGGATAGTGATGATTCCATAATAGAAAAAAGGTTCACAGACTTACATCACGTGAATGATTCTCTTTACGAAGAGTTCTCCTTTGAACTCACTCATATCATATCTCCACCAGAGTATGATAACTTCCACTTTGATCTAGACAAAAATGATCTTTGTGTTCCGGAGGGAAATGTTCTCAACCATGAGAACTTGCTTGATATCAAAATCCCATCCCTCCCACCCAGAATATGTCTTGATCAAATGAGCTTAAACGATGAGATTCATGATCCAGAAATCATGAATTCCCCTTCTGATAATGATGAGTAAGTCATGATTTTTATCATGATTTTCTTTCTTTCTTTTCTTCACCTATACGGTGACTTCTCCTGTTCTTCACTCCTTCGGTAATGAAGACATTATTTTTGACCCCGGCATTTTCATTTATCATTTGTGAGCCGGTTTTATGTATATCTCATCGGTGTGGAACTTTCACGTACTTCAATGTTTATACAAACATCTTGAATGAAAGTTCGATGGAGATTGTCTCTTCCACTTACTTCCCCATGAACAAATTAATTCGGGGTCGAGTCAAGCTAGCGACTCGGTAATCAAAAACAGAAGTTAAACATGGGTTTTCACCCGTGTGTACCACCCAAGTGTGGGGGAGATGCCCCACATGTTGTATATAGATCTAAAAAATGAATGAAAATTGTAAATATTAAAAAAGAGAATAATTGTTGTGTTTCTACACTTAGCTAGTAATGTTATCTTTTTACGTTCAAGGATTCGGCATAATAGCCGGGACTTTGAATATTGAGGACAATATTCATTTCTAAGTGTGGGGGGGAAATTCTGGCGAATTTGATTATAAATGTACCCTTTTAGTCCATTTTTCCCCCAAAATGGCCAAATTAAAATTTTTTTTTTAGTGGAAGTACTATGTACTAAACACAACAAATGGTAATCAGTCCGCCATGTCTAACCCACATAAGGATTGGCTAATCCAGGAGCAAACGGCTCTTGGTAAAGATATATCAAATCCGTTGACGGCTTGCAATTTGCTCAAAATTGTATGGTGTTCAGCTCACCATATCTTTAATTAATGAAGAGTTGGCTAGCCCGCAAGTTTATGGCTTGTGGTAAAGGCAGTTGGAAAACCATAATTGGTAATCGACTCACCAAAGATATTTTATCTAAGAGTTGGCTAGTCCAGAAGCAAACGGCTTCTGGTAAAGACAAATCAAATCCGTTTACAGCTTATTATTTGCTCAAAATCATTTGGTTATCATTGTACCAAGGTTTTTACTTGAACTGAAACAATTGACTACTCCAGAAGTAATGGCTTTTGGTAAAGAGATTAAATCCATTAAATTTTCAAAAAGATTGCTAGGGACTAGCAATATCTTAGTGTGGAGGATTGATGAGTGTGCAAATACTCATCATTTTTATACCGTTTAGAATGTCAAAAACATCTGAAAACACTCAGAAATGCATCAAAATGATGAAAATATCACAAATAAGTGTTTTATGTGTTTTAAATGCAAAAATACCAAAATCAGGTGAAAAACGTATCAAGTTTGCATAATTGGCAGTTTTAGTCCCCCAAGTTTCAAAAGTTGTCAAATATAGTCCCTAGTAAATCAAAATAAAGTAAAATATCATTTAAGGTCCACGGGATTCAAAAGTTGTCAAAACAAACCCTTCAAAGTTTTAAAAATCACAACTTACAACTTTGGTCCCGCAACTTTACAAAAATGGTAAAATCAGTCCCTGGGTGTTTAAAAATGGAAATTATTCAAACTACACCCTTGTACTATTCAAATGTGGCATATTTGGTCCTTATATGATAAGTTTTGAGAAAATTACAAGTTTGGTCCCTGGAGTTTGAAAATTGTCTAAAATAGTCCTTGGGTTTATAAAAATGGAATTTTATGCAATATTGGTCCTTATACTAACCATTAATTGCAGGTTTAGTCCTTGTGTTAACTTTGGAATATTGGCATTTTCAGTCCCTCAAAATCCAGAAATTACATGAATGGTCCTTGTGTTATTATTTCTACAAACCAAACCGGACCCTCTTTTTATTATTAATCCCAACCCAATATACAAGCCCAATACCCGTGGCCCAAAACAACCCACGTTTTAAATATTATACCGCCATCATGTTCACTCACCTCTCCCACTCCTGCAACCACGAAACCAGGGTGGTTTCACCACCTCATCACCACATTTCCACTGTCTTTCCATGTTTACCCACTCCCTCCACCTCCACAATCTCCCAAATTGCATTAAATGCATAAAACCCGCTCAAAAGAAATTTGGCCAAAATTGACAAATGGCAGTTTTGATGAGTTTGATGGATCCAATGGCTGAGAAGAGGTGGGAAAGTTTCAGAGGTCGACAAAGACTCTAATTGATCAATATAAAGAAAGAATGGTGCAATGTAGAATAATATCTAGTGTAATTTAATTTTGCTTATCTCGTTTTTAAATAATTTAAGTTTCCAGTATATTTCAAAGCTTTCAAGCACCTTGTAATCATATTTCAGTGTATTTTAAACTTATTTACAGTTTCAATTTCAGCTTATGTACACTAATTCAGTTTTATGCAAATTTCCTTGTTAAAAATTCTCAAAATATGCAAATGTTGTTATTAGTTGTTGCTAAGGATTCTTAAGCTCATATAAGCTCTTGACAAAGCTTATAAGCTTTTAGAAACTTTAAAAATCTAGTTTTATTCAACAAAACATAAAAATAAAAAAAATATTCAAAAATAGTTATAAAATTAAAAATCAGTGGGAAAGATGAAAGATGCATTGAATCAAGGTGTATTATGGATTGATTTGGTTTAGAAGCTTTGTGGAAAGCTATAGGAAGTGTCCTTGGATCTCAGTTCTCAGTCTTGTGCATGAACTCAATTTGTAAGCAATTTTCTAATAATTTGCAATTCTTAGTATAAGTGTTTAAAGCTTGTTAATTTTAGCTTAATCTTGTTTCAATACAGTTATTATAAGATAATCAATAGATTACTTGGTTTAAAAATTTGTTTTAGTAGTAAAAGCTTCAAAACTGCCTTCAAAAGGGTTGTTTGGATCTGCCTATTATTCTGTGTTAGAGGTTAGTTTACCAGTTGAAAATAGTTGATATAGGTTTGTTTAGGTATAGTTTACTCATATTAGTCATTGGTTTGCATCTACATACCATAAAAGTCAAAATCATAAGCAAACTGTCTTCATTTGCATTTCAGCTTGAAGTTAGAGATTCAAAAGCTTGTTTGGTGTTTAGAAATCATAAAAGAAGCTTAAGATAACCTTATCATAGCTTGTTTCATCATTTTCAGTTCAAATATTGGAATTAAATCTCACTTAAGTCAACTTATTAGTTTATCTTAAAAAGTCAAAATCTCACTTAGATAGTTTTTGAATAAACTAGAGAATTTTATATAGGATTTAATATTGAATTTCATGTTTTATGCTTTTGTGATATTAAAATTCAGCTGCTAATCTTCACTAGAAAAATTTAAGTTCACTTCTACTTAGCTTATAAACAGCTTATTTCTTAGTTTCTTTTAAGCCTTTGTCTGAAAAAGTGCCATGTGCACAGTTTTATAAGTTTTTTCACAAGCTCATCAAGAGCTCATTAGTTAGCTTTAACTTGTGTACCTTAGCTTTTTGAGAAGCTCACCTAGCTGTCTCAAGGTTACAGTGCTTAATCTCCACTTTATAGCTTATTTGATAGGGCTGCAACTAGCTTTTAACTTGTCCCATTTCTGTGTATACATAATAACTCAGTGTTTGCCAGCTTTTTCAAAATCTTGTCACAAGCTTATTAGTGGAATCCAAACTTTGTAATTTAGCTTTTTAGAAAGCTTAGCTGGTATACTTGTTAGTCCCAGTGCTTATTTTCATTTCCAAGCTTATTGCATAAGCATAAATTAGCCTCCAAAGTTGTTCCAAAACCTGTTTGGTTAATCAAGTTAACTGGATTGCTTATTTGATTCATGTGGCTTATTTAGTGCTTATTCTTAAGTCATTTTGCTTTCTCAGTTATAATATTAGCTTATAATAAGTTGCTTAGCTTATTTCCAATTTACCTTTGCTTATTTTCTAGCTTATTAGCCACTTGGCTTATCCTTGGGCTTATTCCATTTCTTGCACAACTGTTAAGTAATAATAAGCTTATTCTGAGCTTATTAGTTGTTTTCATAAAAAGTTCTAGTTTTAAATTTTGCTTATTTCATTGTACTTAATCAGTTGTAAAAGAAAAAAATCCAAAAAGAAAAAAAAAAAAAAAAACCATTGCTGGGATTCGAACCCTGACCACCCAGCTCACCACACACACACGCTACCAGTTGCCCTTGGGTCTTTGACTGGTTATACTTTGTATAATTTAATACTTAACCCTTTTTTGTCTATTTAGCTTATACGAACCAATTAGCTTATTTTCAGCTTATTTAAACAAGCTTTCACACCTTTTGTAATTTTTCTTAGCTTTGTATTGTTATAAAGTATTTTATAAAAAAAATTTCAGAATTTTTTGAATAGTTTTAGTATTTTTAATCATTTAATTAGTTTAAAATAGTATTTAATTCATAATAAAAAATATAAAAGTAAAAAAAAAATATAAATCTTTTTTCTAAAATCTTCTTTTGTCATATAGTAAGTAAGAAAATTGTTTTTATACTCGTAGGACTTTTATTTTACAAATTTTACGTTTTTTCTTGCACGCTCGCGTAATTTTTATATATAACGCTCGTTTTCATTCTAGGTCACGTTTTTAGATAATTTAGGTTTACACTTTAATTAAAATAGTTTATTTAAGTTATTTTGTTTTATAAATCAAGAAATCCAACTTTAAAAATAGTAATAGCGTTTATTTAACATAATTTAGTTTTTTTTAATTTTCTTTAATTTGCATTTAAGCCCCTGTAATTTACAAAGTTTTTCCTTTAGGTATAATTATTCCAAAACCCCTTTCCTATTCAATATCACCCGATCACGAATTCGTTCTATTACAGTGTTCACACCTCGTTGGGACTTAACGACCCGGGGAAACACTATATTCCATGGGAAATTGCATTGGTTTTAGACTGTTTTAATTTATTACGGTTGACCATTCACAAGTGGTTGACTTGTGTGATAAACTTGACGGTTTGCCACCAATCAAATTTTGGCGCCGCTGCCGGGGAGGTGTGCTGCATTCTACGAATTTGAAGCATCAGTGTTGTTGAATATACATCCATTGTATATTTACCATCTTTGTCCATATTTCCTTATTTTCATATAAAACCAAAATTATCGTGAAGTTAATTCGTTTGACTAATCGATTACCAAAAATATTTTCATTTTTTGTTTTTACAACATGTTTTTCAAAAATCCAAAAATATTCATCTTTACCCTCTTACCCTTTTTGATTCTTTATTCCTTTACCCTCTATCCATTTGATTCTAACTTCTTCTATTCTCATGGAATCTCTCACTGACGAATTCTGGAACGAATTTGAAAAACTTCATACTTTATCGCAAATGTCAAGAATTCGTGTTGTTCGTGATGATCCATTAATTCTGCGTAGGGAAATGGAACGAGAAACCAGGGTGACAAAGGACCAAGTACTTCCCTCTGATAATGGAGGTGCTAAATACGTCCAACCTACGGTTATCCAAAGATCTAACCCCTCAATTGCTCCTAAGCCGTCTAAAATTGATCCTAAACTTTCACAATTTACGGTTAAAAGCAATCATGCAGAATTTAGACCGGTGACTAGCAAGAATGACTTGCCTAATCTTCACGTTTCTCAAGAACCAGAACCGGAGACCATAACGGAAGTGGTGGAAATTGCTAGCTCTCAGAGCACACCACTTGTCCCACCTCCGGATTTTTCAAAATGTTCTTCGAGACTAGATAGTCATTCGAATCACCATGTTGGTTTTGTTGATTCTTTGAATGAATCGATTCCTTCTCATAACTCTCAAATGGAATCGTTTATTCCTTGTGTCAGTTGTGGTGAGCGTTTATTTAACATAATTTAGTTTTTTTTTAATTTTCTTTAATTTGCATTTAAGCCCCTGTAATTTACAAACTTTTTCCTTTAGGTATAATTATTCCAAAACCCCTTTCCTATTCAATATCACCCGATCACGAATTCGTTCTATTACAGTGTTCACACCTCGTTGGGACTTAACGACCCGGGGAAACACTATATTCCATGGGAAATTGCATTGGTTTTAGACTGTTTTAATTTTATTACGGTTGACCATTCACAAGTGGTTGACTTGTGTGATAAACTTGACGGTTTGCCACCAATCAGTCGTGGTGTTCAAAATTATCATCTTTGTATATGTCCTGTGAGAATAAACTCAGATGACAAAAAGTAAAAATGAGTATCAAAATAAAAATATAAAATATAAAATAAGTTGCCAACATATAGATGAATAATCAGACATATGAACATGCTTTTACTGTCATCTATAGTTGTAAACAAATTTGAATTTTTTGAAAATCATAGTAAATACTATCAGTGTCTAGCTTAGATATATGCATAACGATCCTGAAACTCAAAATAAGGGATCTAAACATTCTTAGAATGATGTCAAGTTGTCATATATACTATAAATCATGTCCTACACATCCATTAAACATAAAGCACAAACTATGATACCCATTAATAACAATAGATTACAAAATTGTCAGGTCAAGATACCATGTTGAATCTATGGTTATATACTAATCAGAAACATAACTACAGTGGATCAAGGTATCATTCCCAAAAGTAAACATGGGGACAATTAGTGGATGCAATTTTATCCTTCTACTAATGAACATTTCCTGATCTAAGGTAATGTTCTCTCCATCTCGAGTGAAAAAAATGCAAATTTGGAAACACGTGAGATCGGTCAAACATGCTTAAGGTCACCTAAAGAGCACTGATAATGTATGGCCAAATATCAATTGTACCTATTGTACCCATAAAACAACCCACACAAATTAGTTTAAAGAAGCGATCCTAAACAGCCGTTATATAAGCAGAATCTATAAGCAATTATTAAAGAATTTATATAAGAAATTATAATGCATATTAAATTAGCAATCCCAAACAGAGCACATATTTAAGTAGTTTCATTGACTAAAGCACAAACAACCCCTATGTAAGCAGTTTTTCCTCACTTTGATAGGTGATACAAAGGTTGGTATATAAACATATGAAACAAAAACCCCCCTAAGAAAGTTGACCTTGCAGCTCTGTTTATAACCATTAAAAAGCACAAGATCCGAAATACAACAAAAGCTAAAGAAAATGTTTGCCAATTTTTTAAAGACATCTCAACCATAAAAAATGAGATTCTCGCTGTAAAAAAAATTGAAGAACACACCATATGTCTATATACATCAAACTCCTACATTTGTCATCGCTTTTGAGTTTTTATCCCAATGATTCTACGTTAGTAGGCGCAACAACCAACCATTAAATCAGCAAATGATCCAGATTTTTTAATTTAAGCTAGACACATAATACTTGATGAATCAAATTCTAAGCTATCATCTACTTCAACATCCGAGAGGCCTTCCTTTCTATTCACATACGTTTTAAGTAAGATGCATAAATACATGACCATGTACATCAACACAATTAAGATCCCCAAGATACACACGATTAAAATGAAATACCACGGGGAACCAACATGAACATCATAAGAATAACTATATAAATGTTACTAAGATGAGACACGATTAAAATGAAATACCACAGGGAACCAACATGAACATCATAAGAATAACAATATAAATGGTTACTAAGATGAGAGATGGGTACAGATTGTGATTTACCTCATATTTAATGGCATCTCCTTGTTCAATAAATTGTTCTTGTTTACAAAGGTTGACCAAGTAGTCCATTGTTTCAAGCTCTTCACCCCTCAATTTACTGTTAGTTAACATCAGTTAACATCACACTGTAGTCGAACTTAATTGTCCATTTATGCATAGTCAATATTGTAAAGTTATGATTAAAAATGTGAGTGGTTTATGCATATACCTGATATCAGGAACTGATAGATAAGATTGTGACTGCATATGATGTGAGTCATGGCTCTTAACAAATGAAAGACTGGCGGCATGATCAGATTTAGTGAATCAAGTATGTTATCTCACCTGAAAAGCGTTATCAAATTGCTCACAAGGGATAGTTTAGAGTTGGGCATGCTTTCTCAGCTGCTGATTTGTTGTATGCTCCACAAACACCTTTCACATTTCCAAATGGATATTAGTTAATGAATCCACCAATGATAAACATACATATGGATAAGAACCAGGGTGACAGATAAGTACTTACGATAAAGTCACTTTGGATTAATCTTTTTCCTAAGTAATGTCCAATCTTGAATACCTTGGCAGCATACAACAGTTTTCTCAATGTAACATCAAAAAAAAAAAAAAATCAACTTACTGGCACATCATCTGCCATATTATCATTTCGCTGAAGTAGCCTATACAGATTACCTCAAATAGATATCTTTTATGTAGCTCAAACTGGCTGGATCAAGTTGGGTTGAACCAAAGTAAATTTTGAATCCAGTTTATTATAGATAAATTTGTATGTTAAATATAGATGTGATCATAAAAGATATCTTTTATGTAGCTCAAACACTTGGATCAACCCATTCATATATAAACGGGTTGAAATTTGTACTATACCTGCATATTAGAGGTCCACAAAGTGAGGTTGTCACGAAGAAGTTCCATGATCAAGGTGCTATCTTTGTAGGACTCCTCGCCCAATGTATCTAACTCAGCTATTGCTTCATCAAAGGCCTTAAAAAGGGACAAGAGCGATAGAATCATGTAAATTTAGATTGAGAGGATCCACAAATATGAGTTTAGTTATTAAAGATAAAAGCTTATGCCTATTTGGCAAGGCTACAACCTTGTCAGTCTGGAGAGTTCAAAATCTCATAGTAAAATCCATAAAAGTTGAGCGCCAATCCAAGGCGAATAAGGTGTGTTGGGGCAATTTCATTGTTTGTAATATCCTAAAATATACTATAGCATTATGTATCTGGTGTAACCACCCATTCAGAGAGAGCAAGACATAGTAGCAGCCAACCACCCATTTACACAGCAACAAAGAAACAATATTTAGTGTCATTGCAAGAGCTACATGGATAATAAAAAAAATACTAATTTAACTAAAAAAAGGGGAGAAGTAGTTGATAAAAAGAGGAGATGTAGATGAAAAGAAACTGAATTTTAAAGACCAAATATTTTTTGGTAATTTTACATAATTTCATAATCTAATCAAAGTGTATCATGATACAACATAATGTAATTAAATGTATTCTCATAATACATGAGCTCATATACTGTTTTGACGAAAAATAAAAATTAAATTTAAGTTGTCAATATAAGCTTACCCAAACACTCTTTAAACAAACTTAAGTTGTAGGCGAACTTTGTCAAGAAGAGCGATGCATAAACATAACCTGCAACAAATGTCGGAAGGTTAAATATATTCATATTATATAACCAAAAAAACATCACATTTTAATAATCTAATGGTGAGCGAGCAATACATCCATAGAATATGAATGCCTGGGACATAAGCAGCATAACCAATGAACATGTACTCACCTTAAAGCAAGAAGGCGCATGTGTACTCCATATGATAGGTTATCATATAATGTACCAGTATGACTACAAATAATCAGTACGTCGATATGTGTTAACAATTAAGCGCCAAGTACAATCATCTCATAGACATCCCCAGGCTCGATAATATGACAATCGTCTAAATTAGCAGCAACTAAAGTCATCTCATTGAAATCAAGGTCATCTATTTCAGAACAATGAAGATCACAAGTTAATACTTAAAAATTATTGTACCATTGATGTGAAACTTGTGACATATAACACTTAAAATTAGTGGTTTTGTCCTTCAATTTTAACTAAGAGCTATGAAAGACAGATTAAAGTAGTTAAACCTAAGCAAAGTAACTATATCATAGACCTGCCGGCTGAGCTTAATTGCCCTGTTATTCCTACCGACTATCAAGCATTACAAAACCGGTCTCAGAATTATGAAACTTGTGAAATACACAAGATGCAAAGAAAGCAGCCTATATAAGATGAATATTACGAAATATGCTTACCAATGTAAAATACACAAGTTGCAAAGAAAGCAGCCTATATAAGTGTTAAAAATATTTCAGGTGAATTTTAAATAGGTTTATACCGGATCTGCAACATAAGTGTTCAAGTTCACTAATCCCACGAGTTCTTCAGGTTTACCATACATGCCGTTACATTTACAAATCAAATGTTTTATGGGTCATAAAAGCTTCATATGAATAAACCTTGGTTTGATTTTATATGGATTATCGTTTTTTCCCCTGTGGTTGATATTCTAATAATAGTATTGTTTTTGAAAACAATTGATTTTGCGAGTGTGGTTAGAGGTTTTTGTTGTGGTTAATGATGGATGGTATATTGTGCAATGAAGATGGAGATTAGGGTTATTTGATGGAGTGAGTTATTTGGGGGATTTTGAATTTTGAAATGCCGAGTGAGCAGGGGAGTTACTGAGTCAGTTTTGGTTGAAGGAGAGAATGTCGGGATAATTGGTGAGTGATTTCTGGTAGAATTAGGAAAGGTCGGCTGACAAGGGAAGATGGTAACGTGTGATTATTAGTTTGGGAATGCAAACATCTAACACAACTTGTGACTTTATCATCTGGTTGAGGCGCTTGTCTTTGGACATGGATACCCGAGTTCGAACCTTTCAACTTACAATTTTTTTACTTATTAAACCGGGAATAGTGCCTAGTCACTATTTACACCTCATCATATGATGCTCCATGTCAACATTTAAATGCCTAGTCAGCATTAATGACGTGGCATATGTGTCCTATATATATGTATAGATTGGGCTTCTACTTTTATGTTGCTGTAGGGTTTATAAAACTAGTGGTCCTAAAAATATTTAGAGTTACAACCGGATATATAAGCCAAAAATTGATGATTATATTTTTATAAAATTGTTTAGCGAATTAATTAAAAGTTGAAACTTATAAATATAAAATAACATAAAATACATCAAAAAATTAACATATATTTATAGTTTTTACGTGATAATTCATTATATAATGAAAGGTATTAAAGTAATTTAGCTAACCATAAGCCTCTACAAGCCTCTTTCTATGGGCTTTGGCTTATGGAGGCTTATGACTTATTTTATAAGACATAAACCTCTATAAGCTTGTGTGACAAACGAAACTTATTTTAATAGCCGACTTATTTTAAAAGCCCAAGCCCCGATAAGCCCCTAGAAGCCTTGTGCCAAACATAGCCTAAGAGCATATGATACCATCACGAGAACCCCGCCAAGTCCGACGTGAACGTTTTGGCATCGCCGCTCGCATGCCACGATACCGACACCCCCTCTCTCCTGCGTCATTCCGTTCGTGAGTAAACTAGCATGCGTGAGGTTCCTTTTCTCCCTTCTTTTTTCTTTTGATTTTTTAAGTGTGTGTATGTGTTGATTGTATGTGTGTGTATTGACAATGTGTGTTTTACAGTGTGTGTTTTGGTCAGGATGAGTGACATACATTTTTTTAAAGTTTTCTTTTATAATGAGTATGGCTTTTAAAAAGGACGTGTTTGGGCTAAGATGGATATTGGCTAAAGTGTATGTACATTTTTAGTGATACACAATTTAGTTTAGTTTAAAGGGACGTGTTTGGGCTAAAGTGATATACAGTTTTAGTTTTCATAATAAATATTTGGCTAAAGCTTTTGTAATTTTTTTTTATTTTGATTCTATTTTTAGTTTTATATAATTTGTATTTTAATTTAATGAATAAAAATTTGGTTATTTGAAAAATGAAAAAGAAAATAAAATGGTGGGTGGAGCCCAATTGACATGTGAAATAGGTGTTACGAGAGATAGTGTATTTTGGTATGTGAGTGTCAAAAGTAAGGATGTTGAGGTGACAGTGTGACACTAAGGCTATGTTTGGCACGGAGCTTTTTGGAGTTTTTTTGAAGCGATGAGCAATAAGCAACGAACTTTTTGATTTTTATTGTTCGTTTGGCAAAGAAGCGGTGAGCTTTGCTATTTTTTAGGAATGCTCATTTTTCTAATGCTTCTTTAAGAAGCTGTGAGTTGTGGCTACTGCTCACAGCTCACTGCTACTTTTACCAAACACACCCTAAAAAATGGTTTTTGGTATGCCATGATTGTAACACCCCAATCCGACAAGGGTCTGAATGTCAACGAAGTCATATCAGAACATAATTAAAATGCAAGCAGAAGTCTTGAATAAAAAAAAAGGAAAATAAAGTCATATAAACAAATGACTCTCAAAGGTCCAAAACATGCAATCCCACTGAAATAATAATTTCAAAGCTGAAACGAAAATAAAGACTGAGTAAAAGATAGTCCAAAAGAATGGGTCACTAAAGGGTAGGTCTTCTACTCCTACTCTCTTCACTCTAATCCCAGCTCCCGCTAAAACCTGCCGCAGGGAAAAGAAAAATGCGGCTGAGCTTACAAAACCCAGTGATCAGATATAAAAAACAAAAACTAAATACAATAAAGATACAAGCAAATCAAAGGAAACTGAGAAACAAAAACTAAATACAATAAAGATACAAACAAATCAAAGAGATACTCCAATAGACCCTGAACATGTCAAGTCATATAAACATAAGTAAATAAGTGCACACGGGGTAGCTAGCTCCAATGTACTAGATGTGATGGATGTATTGCACAAACCTACCAAATCACCCTAATGTCATAACTGAATACCTAGGATGCATCCATACGCTCCTTGCAAAACAGATATACATATGACAGTTCTAGACTAAACATACATACAATATACACGGGCCAGGTGCGCTATATATAGCAATGCTAAACAAATGGGAACGTTGTGGACAAAAAACCACCTCCACAGATAGCGTCATGCCACTGGTGCATCAGTGACTTGGTCATGGAACCCCATGACTGGTAAACCAATCAAATGGCTCGGTCAGGACAAAGTCAAAGGATTATATAAGCAAGAAAGGATAATATACAACTATTCTAATCAGAATATATCATATCAAAGAAAACAAAACAAAACAAGCCAAGCATAGAAAATCATGTACATCAGAGAATGGGTCGAGTCATATCATGTCAAGTCATATCATACCAGATAACAAATCATAGCAATGCATAGCAAATTACGTAGTCAACTCAGAAGCAAAAATGAACAAATTAAAAATCAGATATCATAGCAAATGCACAGATTCAAGGAATCAAGTTAGGAGATATGTTTAAATGAAAAGGAGAGAGTACAAATAGATTAAGTATTTTTGAAAATCATTTAAACTTTGTTTCTATAAAAGTATTCTTTAAAAACAGTTTTCATATAAGTCAATAAACCTTAATAGAACCATGAAATCGCATCGGGTTCATAGAAATCATTTAAAATAGTTTCCTCAAACATCATCAAAATATATATTTAAACAGGTTTTCATACGCAGTCAGAATATTGATTAGATTACAAGTATCAAAGGGTTCTAGTACGAATATTAAGGTCATACAGAAAAACAAATGAATCAATTCATTTTGCACTAAATCATAGCAAATTAGACGATTTATCATAGCATTACATAAAGATCACGGTAATCAAATCAAATAATATCAAAAGCACTGAATTATATGAAACACATATCAAGTTATAACAAATAAATGAATTTGAAAAGGGAAAACATATCAAGGCACAACAATTATCCTAATCAGATGAATCAAAATAGAAGGGATCATGTTAAAGGCATATTATTCAAATTAAAATGTAAACAGGGCGGAAGAAATCGGAATCAAGTATCGAACAATGACCAAGAGTTATGGAAGGTGTCCTTACTGAAAGGACGGAAAATCTGTACCTCAAATGTGTGGAAGGGAGATAAGGACACAAGACGATTATACACCCTCATTCTTCATGACATCTACAGAAAGACGAAGTTCTAATCAATACTAATCGTAGTCCCACAAGTTATACACACACCTACAACAAGTTATACTCTTTATATTTATCGAGTTCTAATTTAACCGATTTAGACCAGAAAGTTGTATTTTTTTACAAGTGTCTAAAAATTCCAGATTAAATATATATGATACCCCCATATGTTAAGTTGACTAATGACTTTTATCACATTTTATTTTCAAGTGTAGATAAGGTTTCAAAAATCATTAGTCCAGACCTGTCCAGATTTTGGCCTGCTGAAACACCTTTAAAGTATGAGTCGGTTAGACCTGCTTAGGAAATTCAAAAACATCCACAAAAATTCCAGAAGTAAATTAACATGTCAAATATTTACCATACCAATTTATAGCTCTTAAGACCTTATGGTCTGCAAATGAAAAATCGGCCATTCCAACTGATTTCTAAACTTATTTTAATAGCTTTGATCACCCAACTTGGAAAATTCAAAAAGTGCCCTTCCCTACCCCCAAAAAATATAAAATTTGATAACTAGATGGTATACATCCGGAATTTAGTTTTAGCCTCAAAAATCTTGCAAAAACACGTTTGTATCATTTACTTATGACCCTTGGAACACGACCCAAATTCTGGTCAGCATACTAGTATGACAGAAATAACCCTAACCCTCGCTTAACAGATTCAAGGGGTTTTCCAGATTTACAAGGCACATTAGATGAGCATTAAGTGGTCACATTAGAGTTTACATATCAGGTTTAGTATTACATATATGTAGGTTGATTCACACAGAAAATAATGGGTCGATTTTAAGGTTTATGTTCATGATTTCATGTGTAGTTATTATATGTTATTCACATCCAAATTTAATGAGGCCTTCACATGTCATATCGGTATGATCATACTAGTTCATGTTACATGAAATTACATCAAATTATACATATTATAAAGATGTCAAATGGCTAAAAGAACAAAAGATGATGATATTACCTTAGGCAGAAAATAACGAGCCAAAGACAAAGAACAAGAACCACGAATCAAAAACATAATGAACCCAAGAATACTGCGATCAAACCATCTTCTTCTTGACCTTGAGGGCTGAACAAAAATTTTAATGGCTGCTTGGGTTAGTGATGTAGGTTTTACTGACCAGGTTTTAATATTTATAATGTCTCGTTATACCTATGGTCTACCCTAATGCACTAACGGGCAGTGTACCCGGTGGTGTGTAGTGTAGTATTTGGTAAAACCGAGGTCGTCCCAAGAGCTATGTGTGTTGGATTAATACTAAGTCTAGGTGTCACAGATTTTAAGATGGTTTTGATATCGAATTAACTAATTAACTACTAACGCAAATAAAGGCAAAGATGTGATCAATAGAGGAGAGTGGTGCTAACCTAGTTATTCATCCTAGCTAGTAATGTCTACGTCTAATTACTTCCAATTACTTCAGGTGCGGTCAAAGTCGAGAGGACAATATTTGGTCAGTTCGCCCTAACCTATCAGCAAAGATGCCACCACTGGAGAAGTTAGGTGTCCCCTCATAAGTCCAGTTATTCCTGGTCCCCTAAGCTGAGTCATTAAGTTCCGCTACATGCTAGACTTATAATAGTGAGTGCCTGGGCGCTAGCATCTTAGACACTCACCCCCTAATTCTTAAGTTCATCCAAACGGTAGGTGATCAGTTGGTCAAATCGCATAAGTAGAAAAGGTCGTCAGTTGGTCATATCTTACCCTTCCCATCTCAGTCTACTCACTTAGGGGTCAGTTGGTCATAACTCCTAAGCAACTAGCCTCTACCGCCATTCAAAACTACCGAAACAAGGGTAGCTACCAATAAACTATGCATACATACACTTAGAAATAATTATACGGAAGTAATGTAAACGCAAACAAAACAATTAAGGAATCATAACTAGGCCAGCACCAAAAGGTGCTTAGCCGCTCATATTAACCATACAAATCAATTCAATGTTTAAGGTTACGAAATACATGAATTGAAAGTAAAGAAAAGATAAAATTCTAATGCTTATCGTAGGGGAGTGATTTCTCCTTTGGAGATAGCTCCGTATGCTCCTCTAGACCTGCCTTTGGCTTCTGATAAGGTTTTAAAATGTACCTTTTTGAGGGGTCGTTTAAGGCCTTATTTGATCACTTTTGTATCCGTTATTACTTAATTTTGTTCCTTTTCACTTTTTAGGTCTCTTGAAGGCAAATTGCTGGAATGAAACTTATTCGGACGAAAAGGCGCGAATATACGAAGAAAATGGCCAAAGTCAAGAATCGAGACACTCAAGCTGCTGAAACTGTTAGGAATTGGAAATTCCATGTTAAAGTGTCGGTCACCCCAATTATAGTCTAGCATATGTTAGCTCGTAGATTTGTAGTTATTTACGTTATGTAGTAGTTAATTAGTTATTTTGTAGCGTAGAATAGTGTAGTGCTACACCGTGGAGGAAGGACGGGTCTTTACCCACTGTATACCTGATCCACAGGCCGATAGGAGGTCGTTATGTTTGTAACTATAAATACCCCTTCCATCCATGGAAGGGGTGGTGCTTCTCATTCAATCTAACCTTTCCTTTGTGTAAACCTCTAGCAAGAACACGCTCTCTCTCTACTTTCTCTCTCTAAAATGGTAAACATGTATTTTGATCATCCAAGACCACCCGAATCATCAACACAATAAATATAAGATCCTAACAATTGGCATCAGAGCCCAGGTTTATTGTGTTGTGTTGATTCTTTATGGTTTTGATTCTTGTAAAAAACTGTTTTGTGAACTTTTTTAAGGGTCGGATATATTTTTTTCTGCTATAAGTTTGGTAAACAGTTTTTATACAATGTTTTGTATACTACTTGGTCAAAGGTGTGAATGAAATCTGTCTTGTGTCTCTTACTTGTCCTTAATCAGATTTTTATTTATTTCATGACTATGGTACCAAATATGTTAAAAGTCTTGTGGTCACTTTCATATGGTCAAAAATGGTCATGGTTTAGAGTTAATAACAGATGCAACTTTCAGTTTTTTTGAGTCATTTGGTATTATTAATGTGGTCTTAAACTTGGTCTCAAATATATGTCATCTTCACGTGGTCAAACAAGGCATAAAGGATGCATTTTTATGTCATTTTTCTGGGTAGCTATACATATGGTCGGAAAAGTAGTCGAAAAAACTCATCGGAAAAGGTTTTTCATCCTAGCGAGTTGTGCTATCATGATAGCGACTTACTCTCAAAACTGTCCAAATGAAATGAATCCTTGTAGCGACTTGTTTTTTATGGTAGCGACTTGCCTGAGTCTTTACTCATGGCGACTTGGTACAAACCTTTGACCTAGCGACCTAGACCTAACGACTTGTTGTTTAACTGGTCGTAGCGAGTTGTCAAAAGCACGTGGTAGCGACTTGACTTGGCTATTGACTATTTAGTCAATAGCGACTTGTATGGTTCAAAAGACCTAGCGACTTGCTATGCTAGCGACTTGACTCATGACCTCGTAGCGACTTGTTACTTGAAATTACAGAAAGGATGAAGTAAGAATGTTGACCACGACCACAAACTCATAATCAAATACCAACTACAACAATGACTCAACGAGATATATCATCAGTTTCAACATCATTAGTCACACGTAACCAAACTTTAAACAAAACCTACATCTAGTCTCAACTATGTCACTCTCAATCAATCAACATTACACTTCGACATCAATTAAAACATGATCTCAGTGGGTTCAATCTTTCACTAATCTTTTAAAGATTGTTTCTGATTGAACATCATCTTCATCGATCTTTTTGAAGTACATACTTCTAAGTTCTATCCGAATATATAAAGAGTGAGGTATAACAAGAGTGTTACCCTCAATCTTAGATTCGTTTAATTGAATACAATAACTACATACGAAATAAAATCACTACATAACCTACCTGGTTCTCTTTGAAATACTCTCGAAACCGTCTCAAATAAATCAGCCATCCCTGTGGCTGCAACAACATCACCATCCCTGTGGCTATGGTCAAACGTATCACTTTAATTGGAGCCATCCCTGTGGCTATCTCGTACTATGATACTCCTTTTGGATGCTAGGCTTATGATGGCGGCTGAATGTATTTGTGATTAGGGTTTGTGAGGCTATGATTAATAAATGAGTGTCGGATTTTTTTTGGTTAGGATTTGATAGCAGATTAAAGATGGGGGCGGACAGAGATAACAATTAGGGTTTGAAGCTGATTTTGGGTGGCAACTTGTTTGATGAAAAAAAAGAGGCGGATGAAATTGTTCTAGGGTTTGTTTTGAGAGGCTGAGAAAATGAGGCGTGATTTTTGTGTGAGATATTAGGGTTAAGAGGGTATTTGGTGTGTGTTAAATATCCGGTTGAATTAGGGTAAGTATGGTTGGCCGGATATTGTTTACATGGGCTAATCTTGGAAGTTATTGGACCCGTACATGGACCTAAAACTGGATCAGGCTTGGATTGCGTTAATTTGAAGGGAACGTTTAGTTGAAATCTTTGGATTAGCACAAACTTTTGATGGACTTGTACGTTTTCCAAACATGTTATGAAATGATAGTTATTGGACTTGGTTCGTGGATTTTAGTGTGACCACTGATGTTGATATTACAAATTTAAACCGAGATATATTAGCACATTTAAATGGGTGCTAATTGGGTAGGTTAAATGTTAGCACATGTTAATGGGTGTTAACAAATTTATGTGTTGATATATCACTGTTTGACATATCATTGTTTAATTTGACTTGGGCCTCATTCTACGTACACATTCATAATCCATATGTGTTGGGTATTACTTGCTATATATCACGAAAGTCTCATGTTGAATTTGTACATTTGATGGCTACAAGGTAATTGTGTGTCATGAGATACGGATTATATTGACATTCAGTGAAGTTATGGTTTGGGTTAAATTGATAATAGGAACGGACTTGAAATTGAATATGAGTGTTTGGACTTGAATTATTATGGGCTTCGACATGGATGTTTGGATTTATTTTCATTGACCGGACCTCGATTGACCGGACCTCGATTGTTACTAGTAACGAAATTTGGGTCGTACACATGATTGGGTCAAATGAGCTTCTCAACATTTGAATGTTATGAGATTTGGATTTGATGATATTTGTTGTGTGGTTTGATACTTTGGTTTATGCACTCTCACGGAATATATTATGTCTCGGCAAGAATTGATGATGGAACTAGGTTGACTACGGGGTTGTTTAGACGGTATATCTTATTTGGATTTGAAGTGAGGTTTTTCCAGGCGCGTTTACTTAGTTTGTCTTCTTTCTTTCTCCCCTTCCGCGAAGATGACTTGTTTGGGAGTTTATAGAAGGTGATAAAGACTTGGCTATTTAATTACGGTTGTGATTCTTTCTTGCTTAACCCACACCGTAACTATCACTTCGGTGTCTCACTCAGTTGAGAATGTCAAGAGGTTTTGTACATCGGGTACACCGTTTCTTCTTCACAAGGATTAGTACAAGTTTAAGTAACAAATCTGGGGAATTCTACTTCATGATCAAGTTTGGCATATCGGGTTTACTTCTCAATGTGGTCACTACAATAGCCGTCAGAATGCGTGAATGTTGTGTTTACCAAAGTGCTTATTGGATGATTAATGATGTTGGATAATGAACCGTTGATGAACCACTGCATGTTCCCCTAAAAACAGATATTCACCGAAACCAAAGTTGTCATAACACATTCAAGCTGACATTGTTTACGGTTTTGTCTTGATTTTGTAAAATCCCGCGAAAGAACCTATTTCTCGGTTTAAATCATAGACTTGTAAAATCCCGTGACAATGGATACATCCTGGTAATAGTAAAGTGCATTTCCGGATCTATCTTACGGTTTATTCTTGGTTTTGTAAAATCCCGCGAAAGAATCTATTTTTCGGTTTAAACTATAGAGTTGTAAAATCCCGTAATGATGGAATCATCCTGGAGAAAAGGAAAGTGTATTTCGGGATCTTATCTGATGCTGGTACTACGGTTTCTGTTTCGAAGAAGGGATAAAAGGGTGTACTTCATGAATTTGGAGTATGTTTGGGTTGTCTTCATGGCAGTTTGGTTATTACATGGTTTTACGGGGTTACGTGCTTTTAACCATGGTCAGGGATGAAAACCATTATCATAGTTCACTTATAACGTCTAAGAAGGCTAGATTTGAGCTTTTAACCAAGAAAGATGTGACAACGGAGTTAATTCACTATTATGTATTTGAGGTTGACGTGTAATATCACGGGCGAGTGTACTTAGTATCTGAAGGTATCGGGGGATGGATGGATGAAGATTCTTCAAGATCCTTGTTCAAGCTTATTATTAAAAACGAAGACTTGGAAATCTAGTTATTGTTGGGTGACTTTTACCTTTTCTTTTACCACTTGGGGGAATTGGGCTCTTATCACCTCAAAATAACTATCACTTTAAGGAGTTACGTTGTAGTGCTCAGTGTCACATTCAATTGTCGATTTTCAAGAGGTGATGTACGTCTTATACTTGATGGTTGGTTGGTTGAAGAGTATAGAGTACTTAGAGATTCAAAGGGGCATGAATTCTCGACACCGCTCTTTGTTACACATGTGCAAGTTTAAGTCACGAGTTTGGGTTATTCTACTTCAGGGTCAAATTCATCATATTGGGTTTTCTCCATCAAGCTGTCACGACAAAGAGCCTACAGAATGATAATGGGGATGATTACATGTTTTGCTAAGAGAGCTGAAAAGAGAGAGATTATGACGTATGAACACAACATTTCATGCCTCGTACTCTAAAGAACAGAAAAGTGTACGTTTCAGTGCGCTTTATCTTATAAAGAAGAGAAATCTTCTTATGACGTATGAACACAACAGTTCATGCCTCGTACTCTAAAGAAAAGAAAGGTGTACATGTCAGTGCGCTTTATCTTCTGAAGAAGAGAAATCTTCTTATTATGACCATTCTCATCAACATGCTTCATACTTTTTCCATGCGCTTCAGGCATCAAGTGAACCGAGCTACTGTTGATTGTTTTCTGATTCCACTTTCTCAACTATAATGACGATGGCGACATCTTGTGCTAATTTTGCGGGGGAGAAGTGTGAATAGACTACATTTGGATGATTTCACTTATTCAATCAAGAATGGCATCTCCGTATGCAATTCTTGAGGGGGAGAAGAAGTGTGAATTTTTTGCATGGTTGATTGATATTTGAGAATATATGGTCAAACGGCTCCTAACTCATGTAAGAACCAAGACTCTTCTTATCGGATCATCTTCACATGTAGTTTCTTCTAAGAGCCGTTGGTTGACATCTTCACTCGGATTGATGAGTTTATCGACAAAGTGCTTCCGGTTAATGCTTCACGTATACATCAACATGATGATTCCGAACAATCTCTCTGTTCTTGTTTGATGTGATTGGTAGTTTGGTGTTACCATCTTGTTTGTTCGTTGCGGCCTGATTGCTGATTTCCTTGATGAACATCTTTCTGTTCTTGTTTGATTGGGAGGGATTTTAGTTAAGGGGATTTGCAAGATGTAAGTTAATTGGGATGCTTTTTGGTGTGAGTTGAAGATGTTAACACTCTATTCCCCATTCAGAAAATCTTGAAGAAGGTCGAGTCTACAGTCAGTTCTACATTCGCTGCTACATGTTAGAAGACTAAAGACGAGTTGCATTTGATTATCTAAAGACTTCTTCTTAATATGGGCATTTATCAAACAGATTGTCGGTTTATGGGAGGCGTTGATATTGACTATTGTAATATTGCAGTTGCACTATTGAATAATAATCCGCTCTTTGGTATTCCTTTGCCAAATCTTCACGGATTATTGTTCATGAAAATTGATCCGCTCTTTGGTATTCCTTTACCAAATCTTCACGGATTATTGTGCAATCTGTAAATCAACCACATGAACATTAAGGAAAATGACTACCTCATCCGCTTGAAGACATTATTGGTGAATCTTCCAGATCTGTCTCTATATGTATATCTTTAGGAAGATGGAATTGATGTTGAGGAATCATTTGTTCCGGTTCATTAGGTGGGTCAATGTACATCCGGTTGTACATTTATTCACGTGTTGGACATTTGACACAAGTTGATTACTTCGGAGTTAATCATTTATCACTTATTTGAGATTGAAGTTGACTTTCACAAAGACGTGTTCTAATTTGATAACTTGCTCGGGCTTAAGAATTTGAGTTGAAGACTTGGTTTATCTAGTTACCGCAATCGAGGTGGATGGTTGAAGACTTGGTTAACTATCACTATTAGGAGTTACTTTGTTTTACTCAGTGTCACACACATATGACGGTGTGGATAATCGCAAGAGGTGTTAATGTCTCATACTTTGTTTGGGTAGTGAGTACTTAGAGATTTGCTTGAAGCATAAACTCTATACACCGTTCTTCCATCATTAGGTGCAAGCTTAAGATACAAATGTGGGGAAGTTGACTTCAGTTTCAAGTATGGTATATCGGGTTTTCTTCTTCAGTGGTCACCTCAAATTGTCTACATAAGCGTTGATTAAAATAGTCAGAGAGAGTCTTCAACAAGTTGATTCTCACAAGAGTTCAAGTGTTCTTCTCAACAAATTTCTAGTATACGGGCTTATAATGATTTGCTGACTCTGAAGTGTCAAAACCAGCAAGGAGGAAGGAGACAAGCATCTAAACGCGAGTAAACTTGATGAACTTAATACTTCTAAGTAATTGAAGATATCCCGGGAAGACAAATGTTATTACCGCAGAGAAACTCAAGGTTTGACTCATGGTGAGTAAACTTGATGAACTTAATTCTTCTAAGTGATTAAAGATATCCCGGGAAAACAAATTTCATGACCGCAGAGAAACTCAAGGTTTTACTCATCAAGGTGTTTAGTATTCTTATTCCAACTATGTGGGGGAAGAGATGTAAGAGAAAGTTTCTGAAGATAAAAGAGGTACACAAGTATGACATATTCAGGGGAGATAAATGTATGACATGAGGAAGGTGTTATCGCTATTCTTTAGGTAGGAATGTGTGTACTGGATTCTTGAGCTTCATACACGATCATCGTGTAAGAAAAATGTGAACATTGTGGAGGTGTTTTCATTCCCCTCATGATGTGTATGCGGGAGAGCTCTTGGGTATTGGTGTACTTCGGGTTCTTGAGCTTCATACACGATCATCGGGAAGAAAATGTGAACATGGGAAGGTGTTCTCATTCCCCTCATGATGTGTATTTGGGAGAGTTCTTGAGCATTATACATAGAGACTGACTGCATCAATTCAACTACTTGGGGGAATTGTTCTCTTGACATCTTTTGGAATGGATTGCCTCAGACTTCATGGAAAAGAATTTGAGAAGATTATTTAAGTGTGGGATGAAACGTTGTTGTTCTTCTATTGGATGATATAACCCCGAATGGAGATCCTCGATTATCGCTCTTAAATGGAGCAGCGGGATTTATGATAATGGTGTGCTTCCTTGTGCACCTGGCTAAAGCAAGCTTGAAATAGAGCTCGAATCGCTCAACATAAGGATTTTCGGTTTGGGGGGAAGCTGCCAAAAGTCTCTCTTTCTCAAAGGCTCATGTTCAATCTTCTATTCTGGAGCCTAGGAAGCTTTGGTGGTGGAAGTTTAAGAGATGACGAATTCTATCTTCTACGACGTCGCTTCGATATCCTTATCTCGATACTCGTATCATCATCTTCTTTAACTATATCATCTTCTCTATCCTTGTATATATTTATCAAAACAAAATACAAAAATATAAAACCAAGAAACAAAATAGAAAAATATAAAATCATCAAAAAAAATTCATAAAAATCAGAAAATTTAAAAATACCAAAAATATGTTTTCTAAAGACATGTCTTCTAGTATCGATAACATCTGCGGTCTTAGAAATGTCATTCAATAATGGCACGGGACCATAGATGAAGTTCGAGCAGGAGGTGTAAATATTCGTTTTCTAAACATGTCAAAAATTATGGCTTGCAGTTACTTCAAACTGTAACCCGTGCTTAAAACTATGGCTTGCTATTATTTCTGATAGCAACCCGCTCTTCAAAGAGGAAAGTGCTGCGCTAAACCATTCTTCAAATATTTCGTGCACTTATCCTAAAACATATTGAGGAAAGTATGTCGAAGGACTGCAGTTCCTACACAAATGTTTTTCCGTCTAAAATTCTTCAGAAAAATATTTGTTGTTTTCAAAAACGGTGGAAAATGAGTTGCTTTAAGAATAATCGATTCGAGTTTTTGTAAAATTGAAAACTCAATCAATGACTTCAACGCTTTTAAACTTTTCATAAAATGAGTCATGGATTGAGGGGATAATGTTTTTCAAATCTACATCATCTAACGGGCTTTCTTAATTATCCTGATATGCTTAATTAAAAATGATGTTAACCTATGTTGAAGGACTAGGTGCCTAGGATATGATTGCTAGGATTAGATGATTAGAGTTTGATGAACACATTATTCCCATACATTTATATGATCTGATTGATATGTTGCATTGACTTTTATTAGTCGATTGTTGTTATGGGTGTTGTTGACCACCATATATCTGTACGTGTGTTCACTAACGTATGCAGGTATATTGGTATATAAGAATGTTCCCGATCCGGATCCCACAATTGAAGATGATTGGATGCCAAAAGGAAAGGGTAACTATATCTTGGGGTTGACAAATGAAGAAACAGAGCTTAATTGGACTTCCATGGAGAGTTGGCATAAATGCAATGTAAGAGGTCTCACTGCATCAGCAGATGGTTTTATTCTAATTGATTGAAGAAACGGAGCTTAATTTGACCTTAGTTGGCATTCAAAATGCAACGTAAGAAGAAGTCTCACTGCATCAGCAGACGGTTTTTCTTCCAAGCCCTACAGCAACAACAGAAGCTTCTCAACCACCTAACATATCTTTGTGCAGGATAATCGTGATGATACCATTTTTCTAAAACTTTGAAAAATATTGTTTTTGAAAATGGAAAAATATTGTTTTGAAAATATATTGGAATAAATTTTGAAAATCACCGGACTTCTTTTTATCAAAATTTAAGTCACTCAATTATCGACTTCGGTCATCGATTGAGGAAGAGAGTGATTTAATTTAAAATATTTTCAAACAATATATCTTCAAAAGAGTCCGTTTGTACGAAATTATGTGGTGATCTAAAGATTTAATGTTATGTCATGGTATGATTTTTCTTTTGAATCAAGGTCTTTCAAAATGAAATTTTTTCTCTTCTTGTTTGATTGTGAAATTGTTTTGTTTTACTCAAAAGATCTCTTAAAAACAATCATACCTGACACTAACAATCTTTAATGTCTAAATCATGGTCCTTATTAATCATTTTTCAAAATTAAATTTTGCCACGTCTTTCCCTAAAACTTTTCAAAATAATTTAAATCAGATGGGATCACAAATCTCAAATGGTTTGATATTTTTATCAAGGAGAGATCGTGATTTAAATCTCAAATCTGCTTTTATGGAATCGGTTTTAGTCCTTTATAGGCACTCCTGCCTCCATGTGCCAAACGATTTCAATATATGATGCACATGTTGAGGAGGAGCATTTATCCAAAAATAAGATAAGTATTTAAACCATGCCACATTTTCTCCCATGTTTTCTAAACCTGATTAAATCACTTGGGATCCAAAATCTCAAAGGGTTTGATATTTTTGATCGGGGGAGAATTTGTGATTTAATAATGAAAATTGATAAAAGGTGATCGTTTTGATTTAATTGTGCAGGCTGCTCTCTCATATGTGCTAAACGCTTTCGAATCACGAAGCACATATTGAGGGGGAGCAAATAAACTATCGAGGTACGAAAGCTTTTTAAAGTGATTTATAAAGTACCTTGATTGAGTTTTCAAATGGTTTCTTTATGGCTCTTGTGATTGTGGATGTGCTTCAAATTAACTCTTGCCTCTATGTGATAAAATTATTTCAAATATCCTATGCACATATTGAGGGGGAGAATTTTACCAAGAAAATCAAATGGCTTTTTCGCATGAAATTGTGATCAAAGAAAATATTTCAAAGTCCTCTTGCCTCCATGTGCTAAACAATTTCTAAATCATATGCACATGTTGAGGGGAGGTTTTCTAAATGATCAAAACTATTAAGGTACAAAATGCTTTGATCTCGTATCACAAGTACCTTGATTGTTTTTCCAAATGATTTTTCAATTGGTTTCAAGGAAGAATGAACTGTACCAAAAGACCGACCATTTTACTTTATGCGTGGAGTTATAAGGATGGTTAGGTTAGGTATTCGTTCCCACGATCCCGCCAGGGCTGGAGGGATCTACCCAGGGACAATCCACTAGATAGTGTAGAGTCCTTAGGTATATTGAAAAAGGAGAAAAGTGAGATATGGGAAGAGTGCGGACTGAGACAGAGCTAGTACTGGAATAAACCCAACAAGGTTCTAGTTATGAAGTCTCGGTAAGCACCTGGGGTTGAAGAATGAAAAAGAAATGAATGTAAAAGGGTGAAAAGAAATAGCCCTCCAATAATTCAACCTTAGGGCAAAACCGGGTTCAATACATAAGCTACTGGTTGTCACCAAGGTAACACTGGTATTGAAGACAAGACGTCATGGACCCAGTGACGCACTGCACTACAACTTCCCAAGCTACTCAAGTTCCTCTTAAAAGGGCTTGTTTCTTTCTCACGGGAAACCGACATAATCTATCGACTTTCTCTTAGAGATTGTTGATATTGAAGAAGGAGACCCTCTTCCTAGTCTCCGGCATAGGAACCAAATGTGCACAATCGAGTCTAGAGCCAAGAGATCATCCACAATATCTCATTAGGACACTAAATTCATGAAGACTTGCTGGTTCACACAATGTGGAAAGTAAGTATATATATTGAGAGTCCTACGCATTATCCTTGTGGTATTGCCAGAACATCCGAGTGATATGTAAAAGTATTCACGATGAAGATGGAAATCCTTCTAGAGCCAACATCAAACAAGCTCTTGGTGGGTGGCATGTGAGATCTTGCAAAAGATCAAGCTTGTGACAACTGGATAGAAACAATGGGGAGATTCAATCTTGAATCAACCTTGGTCCAGGAATGGAATTGACGAATACTTTTGGAAAAACCGTTCGATGTGCAAACCTTTTTTTCTCTAGCACGTCGAATGTGTATTCATGTTTTCAAACTCAAAAAGTATCTCTGATTGAAAAAATACTTTTGGAAAAACCGTTCGATGTGCGAATCTCTTCTTTTCACTAGCACGTCGAATGTGTACTCTCTTCAAATACAAAAGGTATTTTTGATTGAAAATTGATCTTTATTATAAAACCTTCGTCGTATTGCAAAACTCTTTCTTCTAAGAAATACGGGATTGTTTTCAAATCATTTTTCAACAATCAGTGAATCTCAATTTGCTGGTTCACTCACTCCGTGTTGTCTTCTTTGAGACGTTCCGGTTTGAGAATGGCTAGAACAGCTGCGAAACCCTGTCAAGGAGATTCTTAGGAATTCTACCGATCACAGATTGTACTCGATCAACGGGAACCGTGGGACGTGTACCTCAATTCAACGAAAGTGATCAAAGACACTTTCGTGTGTTTTATTGCTAACTGTTGTTTGCAGGTACATTTGGATGGTTGCGGTGATCGAATTGAGGAGTCAATCCTAAGCCGCATGCTCACAGCATCCACACTTAATTTGAAGAAATCATGACTTGTGCTTATCTACATAACCCGGCTCGATATTTCTATACTATGCTTCGCTACGCTGCAAATATCATGAACCTGTAAAAGCTTCCGCTACTCTGATAAAAAGATGTCATGATCCAGAAAGTGTGAGCATGTCGGTCCAAAAGTCACAACTTCACATGATGGAAACACAACTACGGATGATCCAGAGAGATTTACTGTGGCTGATGATCTCAATGAAAGCTCGAAGATCATCAAAGATGTGGATCAGTTAAAGGCCTCCACTAAAAGTACAAATCAGGCGGACTTTGAAGAATCGCTACTAAAGCACAAAGATTGCGAAAGTGAAGAATTCAAGTCTACGAGCCCAAGAACAATGTCAAAGAAAGAATGCTAGGATGCAAAATGTATTTCAGGGGGTGACCTCCCTTAGGGGGAGATTGTTAGGAATTGGAAATTCCATGTTAAAGTGTCGGTCACCCCAATTATAGTCTAGCATTTGTTAGCTCGTAGATTTGTAGTTATTTACGTTATGTAGTAGTTAATTAGTTTTTATGTAGCGTAGAATAGTGTAGTGCTACACCGTGGAGGAAGGACGGGTCTTTACTGTTAGGAATTAGAAATTCCCGGTATTAAAGAGTCGGTCACCTCAAGTATATGTAATCGTTTGAAAGCTCGTAGTCATAGTAATATTTAGTTAAGTAGTATTTAGTTAAGTAACACCGTGGAGGACGGACGGGTCTTTACCCACTGTATGCCTGATCCACAGCCCGTTGTGTGGCGATTTATGTAAGACTATAAATACTCTCTACCTCCCAAGGTAGAGAGTTGGAGCTCATAATAATATCTTTCACTTTCTCTCACTAAGTTCCCTAAACCTCTAACTTTCTCTCTCTAGAATTCCACTTATATGCCACTTGTGTTAATGGTTTGATGTGTTTGTGAAATCCAATATCCCACAATTGGTATCAAGAGCCATGGTTAGATCATATCTTGCACATCTTTGGATTTCTAGTGGTTTTTAGGTGGTTTTTGAGTTAGAAAAAGTTTAGTGGTTTGTGCATCATTTGGTTGATTTCTAGTGTTAAAGTTTGGATTTTGATAGTACTTTTGTGTTTAGAATCATCACAAGGGTTTAGGTTTTGATTTGGTAAGCTTGAATCATCGTGGTTGGGTTGTTTTTGGATTGAAAAGTGGTGTTTTTGAGATTTTCTTGCTAGCGACTTGAGCCACGGATTGTTTTTCTTCGTAGCGACTTGCTTTACAAATTTGTAGCGAGTTACAGCTTTAGACCTAGCGACTTAGAACTAGCGACTTAAAGTACAAGTAGTGGACTTTCCACTAGCGACTTGGAGGTAGCGACTTGGTTTGTGGCGAGTTGCTCTTTAGCGACTTGTATCTTTAGCGACTTGTGTAGCGAATTGTTGCCAAAATTTTGCTAGCGACTTAATGCTTAGCGAAGTTACTACTTAGCTTACTTGCAATTGTTTATCGACTTGGTGGTATAGCGAATTAGGTGTTAGCGACTAGAGGATTAGCGACTTGGTCTTAGCGACTTGGTTCAAGAATTCTTAGCGACTTGTTGACTTTTCCCGACAAAACTTCAAACGGCTATAACTTTTGATCCGTAACTCCGTTTCAGCGTTCTACCCATCAAAACGAATCGCGTGAGAACGAGGAGAATGTCACGCCGAATGAACAGAAGTTATTAAGGTTTTTATGTTTTTAGACCTAAATTTCTCGGGAAAATCGTGCATAAACCAATCCAAATCTCAACCAAACAACATCTCTGCTTATCCCACAAACAATCATAAGTCCTAACACACAATTGTCTATCATTGTGTCGATCCATCAGTCATCTTAACACATTCCATTGGTCATTGCTTAACGGTTTGGTCTTGATTTTAGTAAACTCCCGCGAAAGATTCTATTTCTCGGTTTAAATCATAGACTTGTAAAATCCCGTGCATTCTACCACATCATGTCTTACTCTACTGACCCAGTGATTTCAGAAGTGCTTAAATTGTATGATGTTGTGGACAACAATGATAAAGTATGCTACCCTCAACGGTTAAAGATGTTTGAATTGAACAATGAGGATGTGAGATCTTCATGTTCTGAGTACAATGAGAATGCCACGCATATGGAATGCAGCATTGAGCCATATCAGCTACTTCATCTGCACCTCATACAACGTTATCCATAGCGGGGATCGAACATGTAGTGCTTTTTCCGCCAGGACTTACCTACATTGACAAGAAGCTTGCTGTTGAACTTAGAACACTTAAAGCTGCAACTTACCAATAAAGAGGTTCAAAAGGATGGTTCCAGTGCGCTCTTCAAGTAATCTACAAACAATTTCACCATTCATCGGGGGAATATTCAGCAGATTACGATCAACACTTGACTGGAATTTCCTTCAAAAACATACTGGAATGGAAATTGTGAATTCATTGAGACATATATCCAACTCATGGATAATGTGAAAAAGTACATTGAAGAATCTGCTCAAAAGAATGAAGACGTGAATGAGTGTCAAGTGCAGTTGAAAGATTGTTGTGATAAGTTGGGTAATGTATATGTTGAAGAATCGGTGTTGCTGAATGCGAATGTCGTGACAACAAAAATGATGAGTCGGATAATGAAACAATGGAATCTTCGTGCTCAAATTCACAAGAGAGAGAGGTGCACCGCACACAACTCGTGCAAGTTAATGCAACGGAACACTCAATGGAAGCTTCGGATGTACCCAAGATAGAGATGCACCCGTCACGTACCGTGCATGTCAATGCTCAAGTAAGTTGCATGGATGTTTCTGCTGTACCTAGTTGTGCATCTTCTACTCAAAATGATGATTATGAACTGCATGAGTACGCTGCATTTGTGCTGATGATTCCCTTACCACTGAGCTTAACATATATAAGGATCAGGTTGCTATTTATGAACAACGTGCTAAGTTTGAGTTGACCACCCGTGAGCAGGAAATGGATGTCCAAATACGCACAACTATTAGAAAAAGTAGGTTTAGAGAAGAAGTATTAAAACAAGAGTTAAACTCCTTACAAGAAAAGCTTTCTAAAACCGCTAAGCAAAAACACGAACTTCAAGAAAATGTTAAAATGCTTAAGCAAGAATTCAAGGCTAAGGAATCAAAACTTTGAATGATTTTTCCAATCTAAAAACTTTGAAAAACAAGCTTGAAAATAAGTTGTACGCACAAGGGAATACCATTCAGACTGCTCACATGATCACTAAGCATAGAGTCTTAAGCGATAAGCATAGCATTCCCCTTGTTGAGGAACCTAATCCAGAGGTAATTAAAAAGGCTAGAAATGCTCATAAGGTACTGTATGATGGTAATGAGATCCTTAAGCCTAGACAGAAACCTAGTTGCGCTGAGTGCACCGAGGAAGATAAGAAATCGATGAAGTCACTAGGAGAGAAAATGAATAAGAAGCTAGAAGATCCCGAGTGTAAAAAGAACAAGATAACGATAAAACCCCATGATTACACTAAGGAAAATTGGATATCCTTAAACATGTTTAAGCCTCAGACTCTATTGACCCCTGAACAAGTGTTCGGGAAAAAGGATATGGACTTGCAAAAGTCGAAAATCTTGTTGAAAAGAATCCCCCTTGTAGGAAATTCCTAAAGCGACTGTGTATCCTCCAAATACACCAATGCATTTAGTTCCTAGAACTATTGCCACTAAGAGCAAGACCTTAATCAGTCAATATGTTATTCTTCAACTATTTACCGATTTTGAGAAAACTTGTAAGAAAAGGATCACACCCATGGGATAATCAAGGGAAAGGGGTTTTGAACAAATGAAAGAATGTTATTTAACTGAGGTCATGCCTTTCTTTAAACAACTAAAAGATCATTTTGAGAGTCTTAAAAGGGGATAAAATCAGATATTAAAGAAATGGAAAAGGAATTTGATGCAATGGTAGTTGAAGTTAGTGATTATGAGCGTGCACTAAAATATAATGAGATTGAGAGGAAGAACTTGCATACCTTAAATGAGACTCTTATTATTGAATGTGTTGCTCAAGATATCTTTTTCACTTCAAATTGCTCTATTAATGCTTCCAAATTTCATGAACTATCTCGTGGCCCGAAAGTCTCCCATGATCGTGTCATTGAGCTTGTAAAAACTAATTCTGAACTAAACGAGAAAATTGAACTGGATGATCACGACAATTTGGTTAAACATTTTTCTAAACTAGAAGTTGAGCATTTTAATTTACAACTCAAATATCAACATCTCAAAGAAAATGTCAAAACTTCAAATATCAAGACATCTTCGATGCTCGAGTTTGATGCAGTTTTTCAAATTAACAAACGTGATGAACATTCAAGCTCAGCAACACGATCGAAAGTTGAAAGCCCATATCTCTCAATTAAAGGGTCAAACGAACAATATGACAGGCTCCCAAATGCCTCCTCCTTTAGATTCTCGAATTCTCAAACATTTCATCTTCAAAACCTAGTAAATGCTTTACAAAAGGAAAACAAAAGTTTTCTAGAAGAAAATGAAAAGGTTAAACGACATTTTAAAGAGTTATATGATTCAATAAACGTCACCCGTGACCAAAACAACGAAAAAATAACGTCTTTACAAAAGGAAATTGAGAATCTGAGAAGTCAGGGAAATGGGAAACTGCCACTTGTTTTCAATAAGAATGTTGTCTCAAAATCACCCTTAGATTGCAAATACACTGTGACAGTTAAATATATTCCTCCTCATCTTAGGAATAATGAACATGCTTTTCATGACTAATGTGCTCACCTTAAGGATAGTCTAGAATGTCTCCGTGAGATTGTCGAAGAGGATTTCATTAACAAACCTCTTGATAGTGAAATTAGGTTTGCTTGCCTCCAGGCCAAACGATCTCAAGAGCTGCTTGAATGTGTAATTGCAACATGTCCAAAACCCTTAGGTGAAAAAGGCAAAGCTGTGAAGCCTTGTTCTATGCCTAGTGCCAAACAGAAATCGTTTTATGCCTAAAGCCAAGCATGTGACCCTTGATATGCCTTGTTCCATATCTAAATTCAAGCAAGCAACCTGTGATGTGCCTCCTAGAATTTCAGATCCCACCACTTCTAGACCAGGAATGCAGAAAGTAGTGAAGCCATGTAATGTTCCCATCGTTACTTCTACAGATGTTAAGATTGACACTAAAGTTAGCGGTCAAAACCTAGAAGCTATGCAAAGAAGGATAGGATTACGCAAACTAAAAGTGTTCATGATAAGGAAGTGAAAGAACACCATAGGGACAAGAAGTTTGATTTGAACAAAAAGAATCGTGTTAGTTCTAGTATTAGCTCTAAGCTTACTAAAATTAATTCGAGGCCTTATGCTGTCTGCAAAACATGCAAAAATGTTTAATTTCTGGTAATCATGATAAATGTGATGTGTTATTTCGAGGTCTAAGATTCATAACCCAGTTAAGAAAGTTTGGAGAGCGAAACAGATTAAGCAATCCTAGAAACCTACAGGGAAGGTTTTTACCAATGTAGGATTTCAGTGGAAGCCAACAGTTCGAATATTCACGAATGGCAAACCTTGCCCCTTAACTAGATCCACTATGCCTAGAGTAGTGCCTGTTAAGGTTTGAAGCCAACCGGTAGAACAATCCCATTAAGCACAAAATGTCCCTCGACTAAGTCCGATGCTTCTACTAGTTTAGCTCCTAGTGACAATGACATTGCACCTAGGGTTTCACGATTCAAAGATTGTTTATACTAACCAAAAGGACCCCATGAGCACGTGGGGATCCAATGTTTCCAATTCTATGTCTTCGTCAGTTATCCAAAGCAGGTCGCATAAGTCGCCCTTGGTATTTGGATTTGGCGCTCTAAACATATAACCGGGCTCTAAACAATGACGCCTGTCACATCGGCCAGCCTCGTTCTTCATCATTATGGTGTCTGCAGATAACACTTCAGGCCCCGCTCTTCAAAGAAAAGAAAAGTGTACGCTCTTCGTAAGCGCTTTATCTTGACAAAGAGAAATTCTTCATGAATGGCCATACGCATCTACATTCTTCATCAACAAGCTTCATGTTTTTCCACGCTCATTCAATCATCAAGTGGATCTATGTTCATTGGTGTATACTCTTATTCACTTGCTAAATCAAAAATGGCAACTTCGGATGCAATTTTTGAGGGGAGAAGAGTGAATATACTACATGATGATGGATGTTTGAATAATGGTTATACGACTTTATTTTTGATGATGATGAGTGTATATTCTTTTTGATTATGAGTGAATATACTAAGGATAATTGGGATTCATTGTTTTTCAAAGATATGTTTGATGAGTACCTTCAACCTTCGACGAATGTTGATCATCCGATTCTCAAGCTCATGCTCCTATTGACTCAACTGTTCACCATCTAAGAAGTACTTCGGAATTCTCAAGAAACCTTATCTCCGCTATTTCACAAGCGCTGGTTTCATAATGACTATCATGATATTGTAAGTTGCATTATTGAATAATGATCCGCTCTTTGGTATTCCTTTGCCAAATCTTTACGGATTATTGTTCCTCCTCATATGTGCACGCTTATAAATCAACCACATGAACATTAAGGAAAATGACTACCTCATTCCGCCGAAGACATTTGTGGTGAATCTTCCATCAGCCTCTACATGTAATACCTTTTAGGAAGAATACATTAATGTTGAGACATCATTTGTTCCGTTCATTCATGTGAATGTACATCCGGTTGTATGTTTATTCACATGTTGGACATTTGACACAAGTTGATTACTTCAAAGTTACTCTTTTATCACTTATTTGAGGTTGAAGTTGACGCTCACAAAGGCGTGATCTTATTTGATAACTTGCTCGAGCTTAAGAATTAGAGTTGAAGTATTGGTTTATCTAGTTACCAATGAGAGGTGGATGGTTGAAGACCGGTTAACTATCACTATTAGGAGTTACGCTTGTTTTACTCAAGGTCACGCGATATTACGCTTGTGGATAATCGCAAGAGGTGTTAATGTCTCATACTTTGATTGAGTATTGAGTACTTAAGAGATTTTCTTGGTGCATAAATTCTCGCATAATCCGCTCTTCCATCTTTAAGTGCAAGCTTAAGACACAAATACAGGGAATTCGACTTCAGTTTCAAGTTTGGTATATTGGGTTTTTTTAATGTGGTCACTTCAAATTGTCTACATATGGGTTGATAAAGATAGTCAGAGAGAGTTTATGTAGCAAAGCTTGATTCTCACAGATTCATTTGGGCTATTTGAGTTCTTCTCACAAGATTTCAAGTTTATGGATATGTTATGTTACTTGGTTCAGCTTGGAAGAAATGCGAGAAGAATATTTGGAACGTGAGATGATATCCTTATCTACATCTTATATACGGTTTATGATAAAGTGCTTCCGGTTATATGCACAACATGTTCACTTGATCTAGCTAATTCAGTTATTTCAGAGTTGACATCCACAGAGATGATTAGTGACTCAACATGTTACATGGATGTCATCGCCTCTACTCTTGTTGGGTACATGTGTACATTATGTGCTGATTGGTTATATGTTATATAACCGGAATGCACTTGGTAAAATGAAGATGTTGATATATTGTTCCCCTAAATAGACAACCGGTCAATCTCGAAGAGTAAGGTGTACATCGGGATGCACAAAGCAGTTCATGTGATCGGTCAGTAATCGTTAATCCGGATTTGATAACAGACGATCAATGTTTCAACTTGTTACTTCGGTGTTCTCGTGTTCTTCGTGGTGCTGAGCTTCATTCAATGAGACCGCTTTGTATTCAACTCTACTTCTTAGGGAAATGGTCTTTATTCGATGTTTGTCGGTTTGGGGAGAAGCTACCAAAGATTCAAATTGAGAAGGCTCATGTCCGACGCATTTTCTTAGAAGCCTCGAATGCTTTGGTGGCGAAAGTTTAAGAGATGTTGATTCCTTTCTTCTACAACGTGCTAAACGATATCTTTATCTCGGTACTCATTTCATCATTCTCTTAAACTAATTTATCTCTTGTAAATATTTATTCAAAAAACAAAATACAAAATTATAAAACCTTCAAAAAATCAAATAGAAAAATATAAAACTTTCAAAATCCATAAAAATTTGAAAAATTAGAAAAATCTTCAAAAAATATTGTCTTTTTGTCATGTTTCTCTCGATTCGATAATATCTACGGTCTTTGTGTTGTCATTCAAAGAATGACACGGACTTTAGATGTTGTTCAATTTAAAAAAAAAATCAAAAAAATCAAAAATTATTTTTGGGAGAAAAAAAAAATGGTTTATTGTCATTTTCAGGCAATAACCCGTTTTAAAAGAAAGAACAGAGCCATGTTTTACCATGTTTTCAAATTCCATGCTCGGATTCTATAAACATTTATCTGCTGAAAACTAAATGCTTTGAAAAATAACTCGGTCTCTATTTTTGATAATCATCGGGACTTATTTGTCAAAATCTCTATCTCTCAATCAACAACCTATGTCATTGATTGAGGGGAGAATGATTTCAATTAAATTAAAAAGTTATTTGGCATTAAATTGTTTTCAAAAGATGTACATGCATGTTTTATCAATGGAGTTTAAAGTCTTAAAATCCGATCCTTATCGCTTAAACGCTTTCATAATTTAGTCACAATTCTCCTTAAAAGCTTTCAAAATCAATTTAAATCTACAGAGATCACAAATCTCAAATGTTTTGATAATTGTGATCGGGGGAGAAGTTGTGATTTAAATAGGATTTAAACTGATAATTCGGTAAATGGTTTTATAAGGATGTACAAGCTCTCCTTCCCACATGTGACAAACGATTTCAAATTTTCCATGCACATGTTGAGGGGGAGCATCTATCTTAAACCTATGATTTGAAACGTGATAACTTATCTCAAGGTGCAGGTTCCCTCTAGTATGTGCAAAACTCTTTTCAATCTCGAGGCACATATTGAGGGGGAGCAAAATCATGAAAACCTCATCCTTCCCCAAAATGCTTTATCTACTTGATTCGATTAGGGAAGTGATGTTGATATTTTTAAAATGGTAATCAAAGAAGTTAATTCTTTCTCTTGCCTCCGTGTGGAAAACTATTTCAAATACTTGATTCACATGTTGAGGGGAGTTCTTCTTCTAAAAATATCAAAACAATTCAGATACAAAATGCTTTGATAAAATATCATAAGTATCTGGATTGATTTTCAAATGGTTTTCAATTGGTTCCTATGGCGGATGAACAATACCAAAAAGACCGACCAACTTTACATTATGTATGGTGATATAAGGACGATAAGGTTAGGTATGTGTTCCCATGATCCGCCAGAACCGGAGGGATCTACCGAGGGACTATCCACTAGTTAGTGTAGAGTTCTTAGGTATGATGATAAAAGGAGAAAAATGAGATATGGGAAGAGTGCGGAGACCGAAGCTAGTATGCTTTGAATAAACCCAACAAGGTTCTAGCTATGAAGTCTCGGTAAGCATTGAAGGGGTTGAAGAATTAAAAAGAATTGAATGAGAAAAGGGTGAAAACAAATAGCCCTCCATTTATTCAACCTTAGGGCGTAAACCGGTTCAATTCATATGCTACTTGATGGTAACATCGGTATTGAAGACAAGGCGTCATGGACCCAAAGGACGACTTGCACTTCAACTTCTCAAACCACTCAAGTTCCTCTTAAAAGGACTTGTTTCATTCTCACGGGGAACCGACATTATCTATCGACTTTCTCTTAGAGATTGTTGATATTGAAGGAGGAGACCCTCTCCCTAGTCTCCGATATAGGATCTAAATATGCACAAATTGAGTCTAGAGCCACGAGATCATCAATAAATCTCATTAGGACACTTTCAATGAAGACTCTCTGTTTCACACAATGTGGAAAGAGAGATTATATCTTGAGTCCTACGCATTATCCTTGTGGTATTGCGAACATCCGAGTGATGTGTCTACACCCTCACAATGAAGATGGAAAGCCTTCTGGAGCCAACATCAAACAAGCTCCTGGTAGGTGGCATGTGAGATCTATTATATGGATCAACCATGTGACAACTGAACGGAAACAATGGGGCGATTCAATCTTTTGAATCAATCACCGTTCAGTTATGGATTGACGGATTCCTTTGAAAAACCGGTCGTTGTGCTTAAAACTCTTTTCTTTAGCACATCGACTGTGTACTAATATTTCAAATCAAAAGGTGTTTTATGATTGATAATTGATTTTCATTAAAACCTTCGTAATATTGCAAAAACAATTTCTATTGAGCAATACACGATTGTTTTTCAAATATCTTTTCATCAATCTGGACTCAAATTCGGTTCACTCACTCCGTGTTGTCTTCTTTGAGATGTTCGGTTTGAGAACGGCTAGAGCAGCGAAACCTGTCAAGGAAATTCTTTGAATTATACGATCACGCGCGGTACTTGTATCTTGATCAACGGGGAACCAAGGGCCGTGTACCTCAATTCAACGAAAGTGATCAAAGACACTTTCGTGCGATTTATTGCTAACGTTGTATGCGAGGTACGCCCGACGCTTTACTGATCGAATGAAGCGGTCAATCCTTAGCAGCATGCTCACCTAACACATTCATCTCAAAAGAAATCATGATTAGTGCATCAATGACTCGGATATTTTCACTCCATGCTTACGCTACGCTGCCGCCAATATCATGAATCAACTAAAGCTTCGCTACTCGATGAGAAGATATCATGATTCAGAATGTGAGCATGTCGATCCGAATGTCACAACATCACATAATACCAACACCACAATGGATGTATCAGAGATTTTCTATTAGTGATGATCTCAAATGTGGCTCAACATTATTATCACGTGGATCAGTAAAGACCTCCACTTGGATTAACCAAACATGCAATGAGTGGAATCAATGACTACGAGCTTCGGAGCAAAGTACTACATCAAGAATGCAAGATCAATTGTTAATGTAATATCTGATTGTATTCAATGTCATTTTAGTATATGTTTGAGGTGACCTCCCTTAGGGGGAGATTGTTAGGAATTAGAAATTCCAGGTATTAAAGAGTCGGTCACCTCAAGTATATGTAATCGTTTGAAAGCTCGTAGTCATAGTAATATTTAGTTAAGTAGTATTTAGTTAAGTAACACCGTGGAGGACGGACGGGTCTTTACCCACTGTATGCCTGATCCACAGCCCGTTGTGTGGCGATTTATGTAAGACTATAAATACTCTCTACCTCCCAAGGTAGAGAGTTGGAGCTCATAATAATATCTTTCACTTTCTCTCACTAAGTTCCCTAAACCTCTAACTTTCTCTCTCTAGAATTCCACTTATACGCCCACTTGTGTTAATGGTTTGATGTGTTTGTGAAATCCAATATCCCACATTTACCCACTGTATACCTGATCCACAGGCCGATAGGAGGTCGTTATGTTTGTAACTATAAATAACCCTTCCATCCATGGAAGGGGTGGTGCTTCTCATTCAATCTAACCTTTCCTTTGTGTAAACCTCTAGCAAGAACACCCTCTCTCTCTACTTTCTCTCTCTAAAATGGTAAACATGTATTTTGATCATCCAAGACCACCCGAATCATCAACACAATAAATATAGGATCCTAACAGAAACTGAAGGGGACGGCGTCAGGTTATATTTGTGACGCTATTGGAACAAGTTTTGTGAAGATACAATAGCCAAATTGCTTATTTTCAAGTGACGGCATCAGGTTTTAAAAGAGTAGGGCGTCGCAGCTCAGACGGCCTAGATTTGATCCAGAAGGCGTCAGAGACTCAAGCCGACGGCGTCACGGACATAAGGTAACGCCGTCACAATGATAAGGTGGCCAAGACGAAACCCTAATGACGGCGACCCGACGGCGTCACAAATTAAAGAGTGACGCCGTCGCAATTGTAACCTTATATATAGAATCCGAATTTTTCAGTTTTCAGTGTGTAGTTTTGTGGAGTAAAAACCTAAACCGAACCAAGGCTGTCTTGTACAATATTTTAGGGTTTCATACCCTATCTTACATCAAGATAAGTGTTTTACTTCATTAATTTAATTATGTCTTCAATTGATTGTGTGTATGCTTGCATGTTCCCGATTTCCGGCTAATTTACTTGTGTGTTTTCTTAGGTAATACGAAACTTAGTTATTGAATATTGATTGCTTATCTCTTATCTTAATTGTGATTGACCTAGTATTGCGATAGGTCATTCGTTGTGTTGTTAATGCTTGATTAATCTTTGTTGAACCTTAGTTTGTAATCACCTAGAGTAATTGTAGGCTATACATCCAAAGAATACCTTAGAGTTAAAGTTTATAAATCCTACAGATTTTGTAGTCATTATCCTTTGGTAGCTTCAAAGAGTTAGGGATAAACGCATACCCTACGACCTTAGAGACACAACGCGATTAAGAATAAGGACGTGACAATTCAACCATCAATAGGAGATAACTAGGGAGTAATAAAGCCTAAGCAAATACATTTTTAATCATCATACGAGCACACAACAATAGACATAGACTCACCTTAGTTAATTAGATAATTAGATAAGTAGAAGTAATCGGTAGAAATACCAACCCCCCAAATCCAAACCCCGAGATTCGTACCTTTCAATTTCCTAAAAAAAATATAAAAAAGATAAAAAATAATCTTCCTCAACCCCAACCTTAGCGTAGTAACTTCTCACTAGCATTCCTATTTCCCTAGAGAATGATATCAATTCCCGTGGCTTACCCTAATACTACACTACAACGATTAGGTTCACTGCCGAGGGTGTTGAAAAACTTGATCAGCGAAAAGGAAGTTCCTTTGACCCCGAACGCGCTGTGTAAGCGTATCAAGTTTTTGGCGCCGCTGCCGGGGAATAGATTAACTAGTTAGGAGTCCACCTCGTTTAGGTTTCTTTGCTTGATTCCTATCAAGTGAAATTTTTTCTCATTTTTAGCTTCCTCATAGTCTATCCCCCTTCTTCGTGACCTTTGTTCGTAAAACCTATCACTCACCATGATACGTGTCTTCCGCCGAAGATTCTTCACACTACCCGCCCCCAATCCTCCTCCCAATCCCGAAATTGAGAACGCAATCCCACAAAACCCTTCACCCGTTCACCACTTTGGAAATCACCTAGGGCATAATGAAATAAATTGGCAACAACAAAGTCCTTTCTATGACTCAGATTCCGATGAGGAATTTGATTATGGTGAAGCACTTGACAACGGGGAGGTCATTGATGAAGTTAGTTTTGAAATGGAAGAAGACCCCTCCCAATGTTTTGACCCTAGGTGTATAATTGAGAAAGATAGTCCCTTTAACATGCAATTCCCTTGCTAAATAGGATTAGAAGGATTCGATGCTTACTTGAATTCGTTCTTGCCTTTAAACTTAATCTCAAGGAACCTATACAATAAAATTAAGGTCAATGAGTTAACTTATCAAGGGAACAATGTTGTTGAAGCAGTCACTCATTTGCATGTGTTTGTTGGAAGTTTTGCTTATTTGGTAGAATTTGTGGTCTTAGAAAACTTAGGAGAATTTATTGATAAGGACCTCACTCAAGTAATTTTTGGAAAACCTTTCAAGAGAATGACTAGGTTGAATTAACGAATGATTGATGGTCTAATTACATTCTCTGATGAAGTTGAAGACTTTGTCTACCAAATGCCACGTGCTCATCCTAGGTTTAAACACAAGGATATTGAGGTGTGTAATAGAATGACTCCTATTCCATTGCTTAGTGAAAGGGATAAGCAAAATGGATTTAGGTACCCATATGAGAAAACTAAGAGGTACTATAAAAAATGCCTAGAGTTAGGAGATGATTACAAAAAGAATGAGAGAACATTGGAATGGCTTAGGTATGGGCACGTAAGCGTGCACGAAACAACGTAGGGGCACGACTTCGAGTCTAGCTACAAGACTCATAAATAAAGAAAAGCGCTTCGTGGGAGGCAACCCATGCTTAATTGTTTGCTTGCTTGTGTGTCGTGTATCTTTTATTTATTGTTTATTCTCATTTTTAAATTTGTAAAAATGCTTTATTTTGTCTTTAACCTCTTCTTAATTACATATAAAGGTATTTTACATAAGTGATAAGTGTAGGGAGGATTACACACGTTTTCAAAAGAAACGTAAACATGAGAATTACAATTATTTAAAAGATATACATGTGTGTTTGTTCGAGTCAAATGCTTGTATCGAGTCATAATGGATGTTTTGCAGGAAATTTTTCCAGATTCTAAAATGTAAATTTTCCATAATTTTTTCTAGAAAATCGCAGACCAGTTTCTGTCAGGATAACCTGACGGCGTTAGGAGGAGCAGAAACAACTTATGACTTTTTCTCGTTTTCTGAGCTACTTATAAATTTTTGGAATTTTCCAGGTCTTAATTTTCCAGAAAATCTGTAAACATCCATTCCACAAGCATTATATCATAGTTTAGTAGAGTCTTATATATATTGTTACCGCCGATTTTACGCGAAGGTTTCATTTGTTTTCTTAAAGTGTGCAGGTTTAATTTACCAAGAAGAAGATACATAAGATGAGAAGGAGCTTTTAACGCAAATGTTCTTCTTGAAGAAAGATGTAACCACCACTTTACACGGATCCTACCGAGCTAATCAGGGGAGTATTAGTTTCTTTCGTCTCTAATTACATTCCATTATCATAACTTTGATACTTTCGGGGAACATTGGGGACAATGTTCAGTTTAAGTGTAGGGAGGGAAAATAAAACAAGAACTTTGAAACTATGCTTATCCTTGACTATTTGTTTTGTCCAATTTCATTTGTGTAATAAACCATGAGAAATATCGGTTAGGGTAATTTTGGCACAAAATTTAAAATTTTTCATGACATATAGGAGTTGGCCATTAGTCTTAATAAAGCGTCTCATTGATAGGAAATTATATGACTAGCACAAAAACCCTTTACCACTTAAATTCCACCCAAAATGTGAGGATCGCCCTTAGATTTGTAGGAATTAAAGCATTCATCTTTAATGCTTAGAGTGTGAACCGGTAGTATAATAGATTCTAGAACTTGTTTTGTGATGTGTTGGGAATTATACGTTTGAGTTGATAAGACAAAAAGAATGAAACAAGAGGGACTTAATACGACAAGAAGGAAACCTACAAAAAGATGGAAGGACTTGCTTGCAAAAGAAGTTTTATTTATTAGTCCTTAGTAGAGATTTGTAAACCCTAATCCTCTAGTATATAAAGAGGACATGGGGTGTAGGTTTGCATTAAGTCTTCCAAGATGTAGTCGACTTAAAGGTGTGTGTGTGTGTCCTAGGCGTATAGTCTTGTAAACGCCTAGGTTATTAGTTTAGTTAGTAGACGTGTTCCTATAAACGTCTAAGATTAGTTAGTGTTAGTGAATGAAAAACCTTGTGTCAATAACAATTTTATTTTGATTTATCCTCTGCGTATTGTAATTGTTATTGTTAAACCATAAGGCTCAAAACGATCTAAAGGAGTCCTAACAAACTCCTCATGATGCATTCCGAGATTGCTAGTAAGAGGCATTAGGATAACCCTTGTTTGATACCCGTAATATAATTATTTCTTCCACATTGGTTGAGTAATTCCCCTACACCCTTGCGTTGTACTCATCTCTAGTACACGATACCCCTAGTTAACCCCTCAGAGCCTATTCTTTTCGCGGTTCTCGTGATATTTCGGTTTTCCGGAATATCAATAAAGAGCATTGTTTACAATCCACCCCCAAATGTATACCCAAATCGCCTTAGCCTACCTTGTATGCACTCACTTTTAGTGCATTATTATTATCACACTAAACCCTTAGTTTAATTATTTTGTTGCTTGCATAAGTTGCTGAGTCGAGTCATATCCTCTGTACACAGTTTTTGGACGATTAGGACTCATGGGAAAAGTTAAATTTTATGAGATGACGGGAAGGGAACGTTAAATTCAAATTCCCTTTATTTGCGTAATAATGTACTCCAAGTGTTTTGATCTTTTCAATTCGGGTCAAATTAGTGTTAGAGTAATAAAAACTCAAGTGTAGGGATGTACCTATACGTCCCTATTATTTTGATGTTATCGTAGAGGATGGTAGAGTAAAAGTGTATGAAAAAAAAAGTGTTGAAAAAAAAACATACGGGCTACCATCCTACATCTATCTTTAAATTTATGTTTGTTTATTTCAGTTATCTAGAGTTTAGAGTGTCGAGTCTTGGCTTAGCAACGCCATTCTTCGCATGCTTGTAACATAAAGATTTTTGACTTGCCACCACTAAATAGCCTATCCCACCAAACCCTCTGTTTCCCTACCGTAAGCCTAACATTACAACACTTTAAAAGACCTCTTGGATAGTCTTTCCTAGGTGCTTACGCCAAAGCGATGGAGGTTTGATCTAGTCTCAAGCCTATGGAAATCTATGTACTAGGACCGGTTAACGAGTGTTTATCTTCCATTTCCCACTTGTTATATTTCATATACACCCGAGAGATGTGAGTATCCAAACACCCCATGTGAGGTGCTAGTATGTAATTTCCGTGCTTGTTATGACTTTTGCGGGTCTTATATGTGTTGTAGATCATTCTAAACTAATGCTTCATGACCCCTAACTTATAAATCAATTGGCTAAAAGCACATTTGCTTGAGGACAAGCAAATACTAAGTGTAGGGATATTTGATAAGGTTTTAAAATGTACCTTTTTGAGGGGTCGTTTAAGCCCTTATTTGATCACTTTTGTATCCATTATTACTTAATTTCGTTCCTTTTCACTTTTTAGGTCTCTTGAAGGCAAATTGCTGGAATGACACTTATTCGGATGAAAAGGCGCGAATATATGAAGAAAATGGCCAAAGTCAAGAATCGAGACACTCAAGCTGCTGAAATTGAAGTGGACAGCATCAGGTTATACTTGTGACGCCGTTGGAACAAGTTTTGAGACGATACAGTAGCCAAATTGCTTTTTTTCAAGTAACGGCATCATGTTTTAAAAGAGTAGGGCGTCGCAGCTCAGACGGCCTAGATTTGATCCAGACGGCGTCAGAGACTAAAGGCGATGGCGTCACGGACATAATGTGACGCCGTAACAATGATAACGTGGCCAAGACGAAATCCTAATGACGGCAACCCGACGGTGTCACAAATTAAAGGGTGACGCCGTCGCAGTTGTAACCTTATATATAGAATCCGAATTTTCCAGTTTTCAGTGTGTAGTTTTGTGGAGTAAAAACCTAAACCAAACCAAGGCTTTCTTTTACAGTATTTTAGGGTTCCATACCCTATCTTACAACAAGATAAGTGTTTTACTTCATTAATTTAATTATGTTTCAATTGATTGTGTGTATGCTTGCATGTTCCCCATGTCCGACAAATTTACTTGTGTGTTTGCTTAGGTAATATGAAACTTAGTTATTGAATATTGATTGGTTGTCTCTTATCTTAATTGTGATTGACCTAGTATTGCGATAGGTCATTCGTTGTGTTGTTAATGCTTGATTTATCTTTGTTGAACCTTAGTTTATAATCACCTAGAGTAATTGTAGGCTATACATCCAAAGAATACCTTAGAGTTAAAGTTTATAAATCCTAGAGATTTTGTAGTCATTAACCTTTGGTAGCTTCAAAGAGTTAGGGATAAACGCATACCCTACGACCTTAGAGACACAACGCGATTAAGAATAAGGACGTTACAATTCAACCATTAATAGGAGATAACTAGGGAGTAATAAAGCCTAAGCAAATACATTTTTAATCATCATACGAGCACACAACAATAGACATAGACTCACCTTAGTTAATTAGATAATTAGATAAGTAGAAGTAATCGGTAGAAATACCAACCCCCCAAATCCAAACCCCGAGATTCGTACCTTTCAATTTCCTAAAAAAAATATAAAAAAGATAAAAAATAATCTTCCTCAACCCCAACCTTAGCGTAGTAACTTCTCACTAGAATTCCTATTCCCCAAGAGAACGATATCAATTCCCGTAACTTACCCTAATACTACACTACAACGATTAGGTTCACTGCCTAGGGTGTTGAAAAACTTGCTCGACGAAAAGGAAGTTCCTTTAACCCCGAACGCGCTGTGTAAGCGTATCAGCTTCTTCCCACGTTCTTTGGTTGTTGTGTGTGAAATGGGATGCTTTGAAATTCTGGAAATCGTGGGGTATTTATAGGCCAGATCTTGGTTACGGCGTAACTATAAAAAGAGTTACGCCGTAATCATCTAATTCTTCGTAAATTGCACTAGATCTGCTGGTTACGGCGTAACCTTAGAAGGGGTTACGCCATATCTTCAATAATTCTTGGTTACGCCGTAGTTGGTGCACGAGTTACGGCGTAATTATCAGCGGCGCAGAACCTCATTTGACCTAATATAGTTACGTCGTAATCTTTTGGGAGAGTTATGCCATAATCTTTTGATAAGTTGGTTTTCTGAGTCACGCTTTAGTTACGGCGTAATGTGAGAGAGGAGTTACGCCGTAACTTCTTCAAAGTGAGAATACTATGATAAATCTTCAATAAATTCTCCAATTCCGCATCTCTTTAGCTCCAATGCTTGTAATTTACTTGAAAGTGGAATATAATGGAAAACAAGCGTAAGTCCATATAAATGATATAAATTACAAGCATTATCGGGGGAAATTGACACTTAATATTCAGGATAATTTGATTTTATCAAATATCCCCCCACTTGAACTCTACTTGCCCTCAAGTAGACCTTATTAGATAGATTCCTAAAAAGATATATTCCATTACCTAGAAAATATAAGTTTACAAATCCCTTATGCTAGAATAAAACAAAGCTGAACACCTCACGAAATGGGAACGAAACACTCAAATCTCTCAACTATTCTAAGTGTCAATTTCGGGGTGATCACTCAATCGCACAGTCATAGCATGTATTCTATCATAAGCTTGGCGGTTACACAAATCTCCACCACTAGAGTTAAGGACAAAACAATTCTTGAAGGCAATATGGGTAGACACGACACGGGTTAAGGGTGATTTGTCATTACTAACATGTCACGGCGAAGTGGACAAAATCAATGATACATGACCAAATCCATGGCCAAGACACCAAAGATTGCTCGTTGCATCACCTAGACACACTTCATGACTAAAGGGTAGGATAAGACATGTGATATATAAATGGTGTAAAATAAAAATCAAGCAGATAGTCTAAATCTATAACCAAGTCATCACCACTTACCGTCCGCCCAAAGTTCAAGCTTTGAAGTTAAGAAACCGGATCATGAAATACTAGGTAGATGTGTCATTAGAGGACGTCATGATGGGCACACTACATTTTCTTCAAATTTTGGCGCAATTACCAACTCTAATCTTCACATGTGACCGAGGTGGCCTCCTCGATACTAAATATATATAAGGCTCATAACATAGTGCATATAACATCGCACTTTAAAATAAACTAAATAACATACTATATTATTTATTTATTTATTTATTTATTCAACATAAACATAACAACTGAACATAACATCCCCCCACTTAAGATGAACAATGGGAATTCAGGGGGTCTTCAATGATCTTTAAGAATATGTCATCAACGAAAGCGTGATTCCCGAACCTTTTTACTTGAACCTTGAACTTAGGCAAATGATGACTTCCCAATCACAAATAAAGACTACAGGGCAGGCTAAGGTGTATAGGTGTATCGAAACAATATATTGGGTTAACAAAATGAAAGGAATGGCTGTCACACCCCCAAATTACCTGTTTTGCAGCGAAATGGAATTCCTGGGGGATGACTGCCATAGCATCAAAGTTACAATTATATCGAACGACCTAAAGTGTCGTTTTGAAAATATCGTTTGATAAAGTAAAATAAACAGAGTTTACAAAACATAGGTCCCAAAATATTTCCAATATACCAAAATGAGTTGTTACAATCAAACGATAGTTAAGTGCATAAAATATATGTGAGACGCGTCGACACCGCGACTCTATGATAAGTCCACATGCATGCCATGAAGTGAATGCCTTAGATACCTGAGATAAAACATGCTAAAAGTGTCAACACAATGGTTGAGTGAGTTCATAGAGTTTGTTTAACAAGTAAAGCTTTAAAAAAAAACGTTCATGCAACAAAGGCAAAGTTTTTGGTCATTTAGAATAGTCCACAAAAGCAAAGGCATTGTAAATCCACTCAGTTCCAAGTTCCGCCCATACAAAACTTGCAACCTGTGTGTTCACAACCCACTGCCAAAATATGTCTAGTTTATGTTCAAGCACACGAGGTCAAATGAGTTCTCAAAGCAAAGGCATTGTAAATCTACTCAGTTCCAAGTTCCGCCCATACAAAACTTGCAACCTGTGTGTTCACAACCCATTGCCTAAAATAGAATTGTCAATCTTGTTTGTAAGTAGGACATATGTGCGTACGATATATACAAGTACTTAATGCAAAGAATCACAGCCAACTGAACCTCTTGACAAGTCTACATTGTTTGTTGTGTCTCATTGAATAACGGATTATATTCACCCCAGGTCAAGTCATCAGGGACACAAGGGTGGGGGCGTCAGCCCGATAGTACTATCAATACCTCTCCGCCGGCTCCCGCAGGAGTTAACCAGTTGCTAAAGTATGTATGTTGAAGCATAATTGAAAACAAGTTTAACACATTAAGGCACATATCGCAATAAACCACACATAATGTCCAAAGAGTATAAGAAGTATAGTGTAACACAATTGTATAAATGGTTTGAGTATCCGCAAGAGTAAAAACAATTATTTACACATGGATCTCCCCCAAAGAGTTTGTAAGAATTTAAACGAGTAAAAGCGGGGTATGAACTCACGGTAATCCTTAAAATTTTAGAGTACTTGTGAAAGTAAATAAAAATATTTGACCATGTATCTCCCCCAAAAGTAATTGAAAATGTATAAAAGTAGGGGCTATGAAACTCACCTGATGCAATGTTTATGGTGACAAAAGTAGATACACTGAAATGAGGTGCGATCTCTATCCGCAACCTAATATGAATGATATGCTCTAATATAAGTCATGAAACAATGTCGTGCATGCAAACTCATATGATATCCATACCACTTGTACATTTTGGAAAATAAAGTTTATCGTCGAAATATATGTTTATGACATATTGTCAAGTTACCAAATACTTTACAAGTACTTACGTCAAAATGATATCCTACGATAATCATTTAGTGATTTATTATGAAATTATAGCTTTTCGTCGTAAAATAATGTCATTGAAAATTTCATGAAAGTGACTAAACGGCCTCTAAAAGCTAGTCGTAAAAGGGTGCACGTCGAGTGTTAGGAAACAAACTCAACGGTTTTGGGAAGCTTGTATCATTATCTCAAAGTTTTAGCATTTAAGTTTTTGTCCTAGAGGTCTCGATCATGGAGAAAAACATAGGTTAAGTATGGTACTTGTATCCAAAATATTGTTTAAGGGTGGTTTTCGGCAAAGTTTAAGTGACCGTATTTTATTCGTTACAACTCCGCTTGACGAACGGTTGGACATTTTGGAAAATATGCTAGGCGAACTCACTTTTACTAGAAGACATCTGGTTATAAAAAGTACTACATCCATGTTAAAAACGACCCTAAACATGGTCCTTCTTTGCTGTAGTATGTGTCTAATAGAAATATATTAATTTGCTTATATATTAAAGTTACGGCAACTTTGTTTAACGCGTGTAATTTAATCGTTACAAGTCCGTTTTCTACGTTTTCTACATCCTTAGATTCGTATTAAAGTATACTAATATATTTTTGATAAGTCGACACAATTTATAACGCTCAAGACTTATTTTTGACTCGTAAAAAGGTAAAACAACATGCTGAATTTTCTGAAACAAATAGTTTTCGTCGTCAAACTTAAAAATAGCATAACTTCTTCGTTATAACTCCATTTTAACCCGTTCAAGCGGCCACGTTACGTTTTCGTTTTAAAGTATATTTTCCAAATGTCTAGCCCAAAATTTTTTATGAACTGTCGAAAATTCCAGAATTAACAAATATGATCAGACCCTTAATTAAAGTTGTCGAAATGAGTTTTTCTCGCGCAAAACCTATTCTAACCAATTCAAACCAACGCCGAAGCTATTCTAATCCTACCATACACCTTCTTAGGGTGTCATGGGTTCGTAGACATCACCAAAAGTGATATGTTTCAAGGGATAATTATAGGATAACATATGTAAATTTATATAGCTTAAAAACAATTTAAGTGGTATAGACATCATATAACTTGTATGTTTTACCCAAACATGATAATATGAACATAACATGAGTATGAAATATAAAAATGAATATGTGATGCTTACAAGTTACTTGATGAGGTTTTATGAACAAAGGATTAATCCTAAACACTCAAGGTTTTTATTTCACAACCTTAATCAAGAGTGTGTCTAGATTGTTTAGAACTTGACTAGCAAAATTTTTAGTGATCACCTTCTTGATCCTCAATGGTGGCCGGTTATGGAGAAGAGAGGAGAAGAGAGTATGGTTTTTGGTTCACCTTGGATATTTAGTTTGTATGTTTTATATAAAATATAAAATCAATATAAGTATTAGTATTAGTAAGATATTTGTATAGAAATGGTGTGAGTCATGATGGTTGGTCGACATATATGAAAAAGAAAAGATGAAACATTCACTTTGCATAATATAATGTATAAGTGTACTAGTAATGTATAGTTATTTAAGGATAGATGATAACTTGTGTATTTATTTGAGCTTTTAGGGCAGCGTTAGTAAACAAATAAATTTTAACGGAGCAAAATAAAATATGTTGAAGTCATAAAAAATTATGAAAATACATTTCTTACAAGAACTGAATGAAATAATAATTATCGTGTAGAATTTATGAAAATCGTCGTAATTATATAAATATAACAATTTATATACAAAATAAATTTAAAACACCGGGTAAACTCATAATATTATTTTTATAATCTTAATATGAGTATAAAAATATATCGGGATAATTTTTGGAAGCATCGGATCAAATGTTCAAAATAATTAGTTACGCGATAGCGTTTATTTAATATGAAAATTACGCGTTTAATGTAAAATGCAAAATCATGCATGAACTAATATGATGACAATGATGCTAATGAAATGTAGACTAAACCTAGTCTATATGAAATGTCCTTGATGATTGTTCATGAATTCGCAACTAAACCCCTAAGGTTACGCGAATTTGATACTCGTAAACCTAGTTTACGAAAAATGATGGATAGTGAGTTTGAGAAATGACCGAAAATTGAGAATTGTGACAATGTCTCAGATGGGTGTATCTAGGGGTATCTTGCACTAAAGGTGAGTGCAACAAAAGGGTTCACAAGGGGGTCGAGAAGTCGAGGTAACTAATCGATAGACACACAATGGTAGGCTATTTGGGTGATAATCCTATAATACTGCCTTCATAAACTGAAAAGTCCAAATACATCGAGCTAACTCAACATACCTCGTCTATGGTCTCGAAATGATGCAAAGGCCAAGTTCTAAAGTTTACAAGCTACCGGCACACTCATAATTTGGTGGATTTGGGGTAAAATATTGGAAACGGATAAGGCTAATCTCACCATATAATATCAAGGGTTGTTTGTGCTCGGCTAAGGTCTAATCTAGTTAGGTTAAGAAAAACATGTCAAAATTTTAAAAATGGCATAATTTTTCAAAATGAACTAGAAAAACGAGGGAAAAATAAAGTTCAAGAGACAATTCTACTCCCGTCCCGCCACTTGAATTGTACAAAGTCCCTTTTGTACTAAGCGTTAAATAAAGGTGAAGAGAAAAGTAGAATTAGAGCGAGAACTTCTCTGAAATTTTCTCCAAAAAGAAAGAAGGCCCACGCAAAAGAGTCGTGCCTTCGTATAAGCATTCACGAGCAAACTTCAATCCCTGAAATCACACTACCGACAAGCATAATTCTAAAAAAGAAAAAAAAAATGAAAAATGAAAAACAACCTAACTCACTTTCGTAGGAATCACGGTTGCATTTAGCATAGGCAACAAGCCTTTTAAACCACTTGGTGTCCCAAGTGGACGAGTGAAGTCTCGTGAGGGTTTACAGGGAACACACCCACAATGTTCATTTAAAATACTAATACAAGGTTATTGTGTTTAAAATAAGAAGTAATGTAGAGGATAGTTACGTCATAACTCTTATAGGGAGTTACGCCGTAATGATAAGGATTTAAAAGGTACCTTTTTGAGGGGTCATTTAAGCCCTTAATTGATCACTTTTTTATCCATTACTACTTAATTTCGTTCATTTTCACTTTTTAGGTCTCTTGAAGGCAAATTGCTGGAATGACACTTATTCGGACGAAAAGGCGCGAATATACGAAGAAAATGGCCAAAGTCTAGAATCGAGACACTCAGGCTGCTGGAACTGAAGGGGACGGCGTCAGGTTCTACTTGTGATGCCGTCGGAACAAGTTTTGTGACGACACAGTAGCCAAATTGCTTATTTACAAGTGACGACATCAGGTTTTAAAATAGTAGGGCGTCGCAGCTTAGACAACCTAGATTTGATCCAGACGACGTCAGAGACTGAAGGAGACGGCGTCACGGGCATAAGGTGACGCCGTCACAATGCTAATGTGGCCAAGACGAAAACCTAATGACGACGACCCGACGGCATCACAATTAAAGAGTGACGCCGTCGCAGTTTGTAACACTATATATAGAATCCGAATTTTTCAGTTTTCAGTGTGTAGTTTTGTGGAGTAAAAACCTAAACCAAACCAAGGCTGTCTTGTACAGTATTTTAGGGTTCCATACCATATCTTACATCAAGATAAGTGTTTTACTTCATTAATTCAATTATGTCTTCAATTGATTGTGTGTATGTTTGCATGTTCTCCATGTCCGGCTAACTTATTTGTGTGTTTGCTTAGGTAATATGAAACCTAGTTATTGAATATTGATTGGTTGTCTCTTATCTTAATTGTGATTGACCTAGTATTGCGATAGGTCATTCGTTGTGCTATTAATGCTTGATTAATCTTTGTTGAACCTTAGTTTGTAATCACCTAGAGTTATTGTAGGCTAAACATCCAAAGAATACCTTAGTGTTAAGTTTATGAATCCTAGAGATTTCGTAGTCATTAACCTTTGGTAGCTTCAAAGAGTTAGGGATAAACGCATACCCTACGACCTTAGAAACACAACGCGTTAAGAATAAGGACGTGACAATTCAACCATCAATAGGAGATAACTAGGGAGTAATAAAACCTAAGTAAGCACATTTTTAATCATCATACGAGCACACAACAATAGACATAGACTACCCCTAGCTTAGTTAATTAGAATAGATAATAATAGAGTAATCGGTAGAAATACCAACCCCCAAATCCAAACCCCGAGATTCGTACCTTTCTATTTCCTAAAAAATATAAAAAAAAGATAAAAAATAATCTTCCTCAACCCCAACCTTAGCGTAGTTACTTCTCACTAGCATTCCTATTCCCCTAGAGAACGATATCAATACCCGAGGCTTACCCTAATACTACACTACAACGAGTAGGTTCACTGCCTAGGGTGTTGAAAAACTTGCTCGACGAAAAGGAAGTTCCTTTGACCCCGAACGCGCTGTGTAAGCGTATCAAGTTTTTGGCGCCGCTGCTGGGGAAAAGAATAGCTGGTTAGGAGTCCACTTCATTTAGGTTCCCTTGCTTGATTCCTATCAACTAAGCTTTTTTATCATTTTTAGATTCCTTGTAGTCTATCCCCCTTCTTTGTGTTTGTGTTCGTAAAACCCTTTTCATTTGTCGCTATGGCAAGTGAAGTTGCATTTGAATCATTAACAAATGAGGAACACTTGAATTTCGCAGATTGGATTGCTTTTTATTGTTTTAATGAATTTGTGAGTGATCTTAGAGATATCCAAAAGGAGACGGATGTAAGGTTGGATGGATTTGATAAATTTTGTACTTGTGTGGCTTCTATTCAACGATCATTGTTAGAATCAACTCCTTTTAGTGAGACCCTCTGGAAAATTTTTGAGAAAAGCCTCCTAAGCATAAACCATCAGTTGTCACAACTTGAGGAAATGGATAAGGAGGATTTATCCAACCTTAGGCATCATGATAAAAAAGACCTAGTTTTTAAGAACATGGAACCTAAACCCGAACAAGATTGTGAGATGGTTATAGTTGAACTACCTAGTTGCATGCATGGGATAGATTTCACCAAAACATATGACACACGTGAGGAATCCTTTAGGCAAATAGAACATAGTGATCAAATTTTTGAGAATGATTCTTATGAATCGGACCAAGAATTTGAAATGGCTAAAGAAGGATTTTAGATACTTAGGAGTGTATTTGTTAGATATTGGATTTCATAAACACATAACAAATCACAATATGGTTCGAATGAGATGAAGTAATTTAGAGAGAGAAAGTAGGATGGGAGCCTTTTCTAGAGAGAGAAAGTGAAAGAAAACACAGAAGGTTAGATTAAGATGAATGAAAGGTCCAACCCTCTACCTTGGGAGGTAGAGGGTATTTATAGTTGCAAACTAAACGTCCTCCTAACGGACTGTGGATCAGGCATACAGTGGGTAAAGACCCGTCCTTCCTCCACGGTGATACACTACACTAAACTACGCTACAAACTAACTAATTAACTACAAAATAACGTAAGAAACTACAAGTCTACGAGCTAATATATGCTAGACCATAATTGGGGTGACCGACACTTTCTCATGGAATTTCCAATTCCTAACAATCTCCCCCTAAGGGAGGTCACCCCATGAAATATATTTTGTATCCTAGCATTCTATCTTTGTCTTTAGTCTTGAGCTCGTAGACTTGAATTCTTCAACTTCTGCAATCTTTGTGCTTTAGTAGCGATTCTTCAAAGTCCGATTTGAATTGTACTTTAAGTGGAGGCCTTTAACTGATCCACATCATTAATGATCTTCGAGCTTTCTTTGAGATCATCAGCCACAATAAATCTCTGGATCACCCTTTATTGTGTTGCCATCATGTGAAGTTGTGACTTTCGGACCGACATGCTCACACTTTTGAATCATGACATCTTTCCATCAGAGTAGCGGAAGCCTTACTGGTTCATGATATTTGCAGCAGCGAAGCAGAAGCATAGTATGAAATATCAGAGCCAGGTTATGTAGATATGCACCAGTCATGATTTCTTCAAATTAAGTGTGGATACTGTGAGCATGCGGCTTTGGATTGACTCCTCAATTCTGATCAGCTGCAACCGTCCAAATGTACCTGCAAACAACAGTTAGCAATAAAACACACGAAAGTGTCTTTGATCACTTTCGTTGAATTGAGGTACACGGCCCACGGTTCCCCGTTGATCAGTACAAGTACTGCCTGTGATCAGGTAGGATTCCGAGGAATCTCCTTGACAGGGTTTCGCAGCTGCTCTAGCTGTTCTCAAACTGGAACGTCTCAAAGAAGACAACACGGAGTGAGTGAACCATCGAATTGAGATTCACTGATTGATGAAAAATTGATTTGAAAAACAATCGTGTATTGCTTAGAAGAAAGAGTTTTGCAATACGATGAAGGTTTTATGAGAAAGATCAATTTTCAATCAAAAATACCTTTTGTATTTGAGAAGAGTACACATTCGACGTGCTAGAGAAAAGAAAGATTCGCACATCGAACGGTTTTTCCGAAATTATTTTTTCAATCAAAGATACTTTTTGTATTTGAAAACATAGGTACACATTCGACGTGCTAGAGAAAAGAAGGTTTGCACATCGAATGGTTTTTCCAAAAGTATTCGTCAATTCATTTCCTGGACCAAGGTTGATTCAAGAGTGAATCACCCCATCGTTTCTATCCAGTTGTCACAAGCTTGATCTTTAGAAAAGATCTCACATGTCACCCACCAAGAGCTTGTTTGATGTTGGCTCTAGAAGGATTTCCATCTTCATCGTGAATATTTTGCATATCACTCAGATGTTCTGGCAATACCACAAGGATAATGCGTAGGACTCATAAGATATAATCTCTCTTTCCACATTGTGTGAAACAGAGAGTCTTCATTGAAAGTGTCCTAATGAGATATTATGGACGATCTCTTGGCTCTAGACTCGATTGTGCACATTTGGTTCCTATACCGGAGACTAGCGAGAGGGTCTCCTTCTTCAATATCAACAATCTCTAAGAGAAAGTCGATAGATTATGTAGGTTCCCCGTGAGAATGAAACAAGCCCTTTTAAGAGAAACTTGAGTAGCTGGGAAGTTTTAGTGCAGTGCGTCACTGGGTCCATGACGTCTTGTCTTCAATACCAGTGTTACCTTGGTAACAACCAGTAGCATATGTATTGAACCCGGTTTCTGCCCTAAGGTTGAATTATTGTAGGGCTATTTCTTTTCATCCTTTTCTCATTAATTCTTTTTCATTCTTCAACCCCTTCAGTGCTTACCGAGACTTCATTACTAGAACCTTGTTGGGTTTATTCCAGTACTAGCTCTGTCTCAGTCGGCACTCTTCCCATATTCTCATTTTTCTCCTTTTTTCAATATACCTAAGGACTCTATACTATCTAGTGGATTGTCCCTGGGTAGATCCCTCCGGTTCTGGCGGATCGTGGGAACTAATACCTAACCTCACCATCCTTATAACTCCATGCATAAAGTAAAATGGTCGGTCTTTTGGTACAGTTCATTCCTTCTCAAAACCAATTGAAAAATCATTTGGAAAAACAATCAAGGTACTTGTGATACGAGATCAAAGCATTTTGTACCTTAATAGTTTTGATCATTTAGAAAACCTCCCCCTCAACATGTGCATATGATTTAGAAATTGTTTAGCACATGGAGGCAAGAGGACTTTGAAATATTTTCTTTGATCACAATTTTTATAGAAAAAGCCATTTCATTTTCTCTGGTAAATTCTTCCCCTCAATATGTGCATAGGATAAGAGAAATCATTTTAACACATAGAGGCAAGAGTTCTTTTGAAGCACATCCACGAATACAAAATCCATTAAGAAACCATTTAAAACTCAATCAAGGTACTTTATGTTAAAACATAAAAGCTTTTGTACCTCGATAGTTTATTTTCTTTAAAAATGCTCCCCCTCAATATGTGCTTCGTGATTCGAAAGGGTTTAGCAAATATGAGAGAGCAGCCTGCACAATTGAATCAAAACAATCACCTTTTATCAAATTTCATTATTAAATCACAAATTCTCCCCCGATCAAAAATATCAAACCCTTTGAGATTTTGGATCCCAAGTGATTTAATAAGGTTTAGAAAACATAGGAGAAAATGTGGCATGGTTTAAATACTCATCTTGTTTTTGGATAAATGCTCCCCCTCAACATGTGCATTATGTATTAGAAATCGTTTGGCACATGGAGGCTGGAGTGCCTTTGAAGGACTAAAACCAATTCCATTAAAACAAATTTGAGATTTAAATCACGATCTCTCCCCCGATCAACAAATTTCAAACCATTTGAGATTTGTGCTCCCAAAAGATTTAAATCATTTAGAAAATTTTTGGGAAAGACGTGGCAAGATTTGATTTTGAAAAATGACAGATAAGGACCATTTTAAGACATTAAAGATTGTTAGTGTCAGGTATGATTGTTTTAAGAGATCTTTTAGTAAAATAAAACAATTTCACAATCAAACAAGAACAGAAAGAATTTCATTTTGACAGATCTTTGAGTTTTAACGAAAATCATACCATGACATAACATTAAATCTTTAGATCACCACATAATTTTGTACAAACGGACTCTTTTGAAGATATATTGTTTGAAAATACTTTAAATTAAATCACTCTCCCCCTCAATCGATGACCGAATTCGATAATTGAGTGACTTAAGTTTTGATAAAATGAAGTCCGGTGATTTTCAAAATTTAGTCCAATATATTTTCAAAACAATATTTTTCCATTTTCAAAAACAACATTTTCAAAATTGTTTAAAAATGGTATCCTGCACAAAGATACGTTAGGTGGTTGAGAAGCTTATGTTGTTGCTGTAGGGCTTGGAAGAAAAACCGTCTGCTGATGCAGTGAGACTTCTTACGTTGCATTTTGAATGCCAACTGAGGTCAAATTAAGTTCCGTTTCTTCAATCACTTAGAAGAAAACCATCTGCAGATGCAGTGAGACCTCTTACGTTGCATTTATGCCAACTCTCCATGGAAGTCCAATTAAGCTCCGTTTCTTCATTTGTTTACCCAAGATATAGTTACCCTTTCCTTTCGGCATCCAATCATCTTCAATTGTGGGATCCGGATCGGGAACATTCTTATAACCAATATACCTGCATACATTAGTGAACACACATACAGATATATGGTGGTCGACATCACCCAAACAGCAATCGACTAATAAAAGTCAATGCAACATATCAATCAGATCACTTAAATGTATGGGAATAATGTGTTCATCAAACTCTAATCATCTAATCCTAGCAATCATATCCTAGGCACCTAGTCCTTCAACATAGGTTAACATCATTTTTAATTAAGCATATTAGGATAATTAAGAAAGCTCGTTAGAAGATATAGATTTGAAAACATTCTCCCCCTCAACCAATAACTCATTTTATAAAAGATTTTAAAAGTGCTGAAGTCATTGATTGAGTTTCCAAATTTAATAAAAACTCTGAATCTGATTGTTTTTAAGCAACTCATTTTCCACCATTTTGAAAACACCAAATATTTTTCTGAAGAATTTTAGACGGAAAAACATTTGTGTAGGAACAGCAGTCCTTCGACATACTTTCCTCATTTTGTTTTTAGGATAAGTGCACGAAAATATTTGAAAATTGGTTTAGCGCAACACTTTCCTTTCTTTTGAAGAGCGGGTTGCTATCAGAAATAATAGCAAACCATAGTTTTAGGCGCGGGTCACATTCTGAAGTAGCTGCAAGCCATTATTTGAAGCCCGGGTTACAGTCTGAAATAACTGTAAGCCATTTTTGAAGCGCGGGTTACAGTCTGAAATAACTGTAAGCCATAGTTTGTGACATGTTTGGAAAAGAAATATTTACACCTTCTGCTCGAACTTCATCTATGGTCCCGTGCCATTATTGAATGACATTTCTAAGACCGCAGATGTTATCGATACCAGAAGACATGTCTTGAGAAAACATATTTTTGGTATTTTTGAAATTTTCTGATTTTTATGGGTTTTTATTGATTTTATATTTTTCTATTTTCTTTTTCTTGGTTTTATATTTTTGTATTTGGTTTTTGATGAATATATACAAGGATAGAATAGATGATATAGTATAAGAAGATGATGATACAAGTACCGAGATAAGGATATCGAACAGCCCCGTTGTAGAAGATAGAAGTCATCATCTCTTAAACATTCACCACCAAAGCTTTCGAGGCTCCAGAATTGAGAGAAATTGAACCGTCTGAAAGTGAGACTTTGGCAGCTTCCCCCCAAACCAAAAATCCATTAGATGAGCATATTCGAAGCTCTATTTCAAGCTTGCCTTAGCCAGGTGCACAGAGAAGCACACCATTATCATAAATCCCGCTGCTCCTTTTAAGAACGATAATCGAGGATCTCCATTCGGGGTTATATCATCAAGTAAAAGAACAGCAACGTATCATCCCACATTTGAATACCTCTTCTCAAATTCCTTTTCCACTGAAGTCTGAAGCAATCCATTCCGAAAGGTGTCAAGAGACCACTTCCCCCACGTAGTTGAATTGATGCAGTCAGTCTCTTAGACTAGAGCTCAAAAACCCGAATACACATACCCGAAGACAAAGAAACTTATACCATCGAAGTAGCAGATTAAGTCCAATAGCCAAAGAATAACCCCGATGTATACTTTTCTCTCCCCCTGAAGAAAGTGTATGAAGCTCAAGAACCCGGTCCCGAATGCCAAAAGAGAGAATAACCGATAACATTGAAGAAGCAGGCTGAATCACTGATTATCTCTGCAGAGGACTATCTCTGCGGATTTCAACTCCGGAATAAGTGATTATATCTCTGAATCACTGAATAAGCACTCAAGTGAAACAGCTGAGCGTCCCCAATGTACACAATCTCTCTCCCCTGATGATTGTGATAACATCAAAATCATCACACACTTGTGTACCTCTTTCATCTTCAAAAACTAACTCTTCCATCACTTCCCCCACATAGTTGGAATAATAACACTAAACGCCTTGATGAGTAAAACCTTGAGTTTCTCTGCGGTTATGACATTTGTTTTCCCGGGATATCTTCAATCACTTAGAAGTATTAAGCTCATCAAGTTTACTCGCGTTTAGATATGTGTCTCCTTCCCCCTTGCTGGTTTCGATACTTCAGAATCAGCAATACTTTGTAAGCCCATGTACTAGAAATCATTTGAGAAGAACATTATTAGCTCAGATGTATATGTGAGAATCAAGTTGCTGAAGAATATGAGCAAGTCTAATTGGGGATTAATTCGACATTTCACCCTCCCCCAATTAGTGCTCTCCCCTAAACCGACAATCTGTTTGATAAATGCCCAGATAAAGAAGAAGTCTTTAGATCGTTAAATGCAACACGTCTTTAGTCTTCTAACATGTAGCAGAAAATGTAGAACCGACTGTAGACTCGAGATTCTTCAAGATTGTTCAGTTGGGGAATGAATAGTTAACATCTTCAACTTACACCAAAAAGCATCCCTCCAAAAAGCATCCCAATTAACTTACATCTTGCAAATCCCCTTAACTAAAATCCTTCCCAATCAAACAAGAACAGAAAGATGTTCATCAAGGAAATCAGCAATCAGACCGCAACGAAAACACAAGATGGTAACACCAAACTACCAATCACATCAAACAAGAACAGAGAGATTGTTCGGAATCGTCATGTTGATGTATACGTGAAGCATTAACCGGAAGCACTTTGTCGATAAACTCATCAATCCGAGTGAAGATGTCAACCAACGGCTCTTAGAAGAAAAACTCCATGTGAAGATGTCCCGATAAGAAGAAGCTCGGTTCTTACATGAGTTAGGAGCCGTAAGACCATAAATTCTCAGATGTCAATCAACCATGCAGAATTATCACACTTCTTCTCCCCCTCAAGAATTGCATACGGAGATGCCATTCTTGATTAAATAAGTGAAATCATCCAAAAGTATTCTATTCACACTTCTCCCCCGCAAAATTAGCACATGATGTCGCCATCCTCATTATAGTTGAGCAAGTGGAATAAGAAAAACAATCAATGGTAGCCCGGTTCACTTGATGACTGAAGCGCATGGAAAAAGTATGAAGCATGTTGATGAGAATGGTCATAATAAGAAGATTTCTCTTCTTCAGAAGATAAAGCGCACTGACACGTACACTTTTCTTTTCTTTAGAGAACGAGGCTTGAACTGTTGTGTTCAAACGTCATAGCTGATTGAATATCAATGTTGAGTAACTTGAACCCGTGAGTTATGAGATATCAATCCTTTTGTTATCCATACTTTAAGCCAGTCCATGTATTGAAGGATCGAAGTATCTACAACTGAGTAAGGACTACCTGCACTAATATTACAAACTTGATTGCATATATTTTGGTTAGTGACATCAGTATCCAAACCCTTTGGGGTTTCACGGTCAACATTGAGAATGCCATTGGTAAACATATTTCCTGTAGGTATCCACCTAAGTCCAGCATCCTTAAACATTCTACCAGACGGTATCCACTTATGGCAAGGTCTAGGATTGTTAGGCTTCTTATGCATAGTGAAAGACTTATCCTTATTCCTAGTTTCCACAGATTTAGCAGTTGGTATCCATCTAGGCGAAGATTTTGGTTTGTTTTGCTTCGTATGCATAGTAGATGACTTAGTGAAAATCCTAGACTTAACAGGTTGAACCTTTGTATGAGCATTTACCTTCTTTAGGGATTTCGAAAAACAATTATCATGATTTGCCTTAAAGATGCATTTCAGATAATTTGAGCAAACAGCTTGTTTGGATTCAGAAATAGATCTACATTTCTTAGAGTGATTTGCTATGGGAATAGCTTTAATCGAAACGCAACTACTCTTAGAGGTAAGCCAATCCCTAGTCTTTAGATTAGTGTTCCTAGGTAATGGTTTAGAACTACTAGCAGTGCCTTGAAATCTCGAAGAATTCATCACCCTTGGTCTTGCACCTAAAATTCCGTCTTTGCGATTCTGTGCCTTCTTTCTAGCCATTTCTAGATAAGAGTTCTTATACAAGTCATTCATATCAATTTTCCTAGACAAGTGAGGTGAAGTGACTGGTTTTGTCAAAACTTGTTTCGCATCAACTTGGGAGGCAAACCGCGTTTTTGAAAATTTTGGTCGTTCAGATCTAAACGCATTCGGTTGTCTAATAACTGGTTTCCCCAAGTTTGATGGTTTTGAAAACTTAGTGTTCACACTATTCCCTGTTGTTTTTTTGAGCTCATTTTTTAAAGCAACAATGGCGAAACTCTTTTCCTGAAGTTGAGCTTTGAGTTCATCAATCTTTGCTATCAAAGGGTTTGTTTGGTCCATTGACTTAGTTCTAGCTTCTTTGACAGAGTCACTTAGTTCTATGTGATGCTTTCTCAAAGACTCATTTTCCTTTAGTAATTTATCCACATAAATTGACAGTTCATTATTTCTTGTTATAGTAGCATCATTGTCTTGTGTATTCATGACTAAATTACTTTTCACTTTCAAGACAGAAATATGTTTCTTCAGATTGTAAATGGTTGAGTCTTTGTCTTGAAGCTGAGCTTTCAAAGTGTTAATTACAAAAAGTTCACGGAATTTAGGAAGTTCCGGATTTTTACATGGTTTGTTAAGTTGAAAACTTTCTTCTTTACTCTTTATCATCGCAATTTCAAGTGAAATGAAATGTTTTTCAAGATTTGAGAATTTGTTTGAAAGTTCATCAAAAGCCTTTTTATCAACCATATCTTTTATTTTGAAACACTTAATCTCGGACTCGGCCTCGATTCTGAAGATTTATCAAAGTCATGTTCAGCATCATGATCAGTTTGTTTAAGTACTTTAGTAGATGCATTGTGTTGAACAGTAAAGGGTACCTCATTACATGACACCTGCTCAATTTCTGGTCTCATATCTGCATCCACATCATGTGTAACAAGAGTCACTGGACCGCTGGCTGTGTCAAGCTTATCTATCTTTGCGCTTCTGTATTCAGTGTCGATTGATCCATCATCTGGTGCTTTACCCGACTCATCATTATTTGTTGTCTCTGACATTCTGCATTCAGCAACACCCGATTCTTCAACAGATACAATACCCAACTTATCACAACAATCTCTCAACTGCACCAGAAACTCATCCACTTTTTCATCTGTCTGAGTAACTTCCTCGATGTACTTCTCCACATTATCCATGAGATGAATATGTGTCTCTATGAACACGCTAATTTCCATTCCAGTGTGTTTCTTGAAAGACACTACAGTCATGTCTTGATCATAATCTGATGAATATTCCCCATTGATGAATGGCTGAAATTGTTTGTGGATCACATGAAGTGCAACACTGGAACTATCCTTTTGAACCTTTTCTTTATCAAGTTGTTGTTCCAATTGTTCTAAGTTCAACAGCAAGTTTCTAGTCAGTGTAGGTAAATCCTGACGGAAGATGGCACTACATGTTCGATCTCTAATTGTGGACAAAAGCTGTACGAGGTGAGAGTGAAGTAGCTGATAAGGTTCAATGTTACTTTCCATTAGTATGGCATTTTGTAGCCTAAACTGGTGCAATTCTCTCTCTTTAGATTCTGAACACGGAGATCTCACATCCTTATTGCTTAATTCAATCATCTTTAATCGATCAGTGTAGCATACATTATCATTGTTGTCCACAGCATCATACAGTTTAAGCACTTCTGAAATCACTGGGTCAGTAGAGTAATACATGATGTGGTAGAATGCACGGGATTTTACAAGTCTATGATTTAAACCGAGAAATAGAATCTTTCGCGGGATTTTACTAAAATCAAGACCAAACCGTTAAGCTATGACCAATGGAACGTGTTAAGATGACTGATGGATTGTCACAATGATAGACAATTGTGTGTTAGGACTTATGATTGTTTGTAGGATCATCAGAAATGTTGTTTGGTTGATATTTGGATTGGTTGATGCACGATTTTACGGAGAAATTTAGGTCCAAAAACTTAAAACCTCAATAACTTCCTTCCGGAGGCGATTTGGGCCTCAAAAATTCGTTTCATAGCTTTGCGGTGAAACCTGACCATATTCAGCCTGTTCCGCTCGTTTTGACTGGTATTTCGCTAAAAACGGAGTTACGGTTCAAAAGTTATGGCCGTTTGAAGTTTTACCATAAAAAGTCAACTTTTGGTCAAACCGCTTCAATCAACTCGCATCTAGGACAACTCGCTTCCAAGACAACTCGCTTAAAAGACAACTCGCTTAAGGCACAACTCGCATAAGATGACAACTCGCATAAGATGACAACTCGCTTAATAGACAAGTCGCATGAAACACAACTCGCATAAACAGACAACTCGCTTAATAGACAAGTCGCATAAAACACAACTCGCATAGGCAACTCTCTTTAGATACGTTGAATCTGGATAAGTCGCATAGGCAACTCTCTTTAGTATCAACTCGCTACACAATCAACTCGCTTAAAGAAACAAGTCGCTTAATAACCAAGTCGCATAAATAGTCAACTCGCTAAGTAGCCAAGTCGCTTATACCAACTCGCTTCTAATGAAGAAGCAGCTCGCATCCAAGAAACTCAACTACGAGTCTCAACTCGCTTTAGCTATCAACTCTCTTCCAAGCAACTCGCTTCCAAGAAAATCACTACGAGACTCAACTCGCTTTGTACCAATATTCAAAAAACCACCACTTTTCAATCCAAAAACAACCTAAGCACGATGATTCAAGCCTTCCAAATCAAAACCTAAACACTTATGATGATTCTAAACACAAAAGTACAATCAAAATCAAAACTTTAACACTAGAGATGATCCAAATGATGCAAAATACTCTAAACTCATTCAAACCCAAAAACCTTATTAAAACCACTAGAAATCCAAGAACATGAATGATAAATGATCAAACCATGGCTCTTGATACCAATTGTTAGATATTGGATTTCATAAACACATAACAAATCACAATATGGTTCGAATGAGATGAAGTAATTTAGAGAGAGAAAGTAGGATGGGAGCCTTTTCTAGAGAGAGAAAGTGAAAGAAAACATAGAAGGTTAGATTAAGATGAATGAAAGGTCCAACCCTCTACCTTGGGAGGTAGAAGGTATTTATAGTTACAAACTAAACGTCCTCCTAACGGACTGTGGATCAGGCATACAGTGGGTAAAGATACGTCCTTCCTCCACGGTGATACATTACACTAAACTACGCTACAAACTAACTAATTAACTACAAAATAACATAACAAACTACAAGTCTACGAGCTAATATATGCTAGACCATAATTGGGGTGACCGACACTTTCTCATGGAATTTCCAATTCCTAACAGTATTTGGGTTAGATCATACTAAAACATATGATGAACATTTAGGAGATCCAGATATAATGGAGAATGAGGTGGAAACTCCAAGCCCACAAGCCCTACCATCACTTGAGGAACACACATCGCCTATAACTTACCCGAAAGAAGTAGAAGAGACTATAGGAACCCCGATTGATATAGAACCTTTGGACCAAACGCCACTAGAGAATGTAGGTTTAGATGCTTGTTGTCATGACCTCTCTCTTAGTCCTAGGGAAGTTCCTAATTTTGATGAACCGAAGCCTCAACCAAAAACCTTACCCAATTTTCCATCTTTAGATGTGAATCTTGGAATTGAATTAGGCACCAATCCATCCATCAAAATAAATAGTCCGGGTAGTTTCTTGATAACGGTGGTAGACTCTATACCATGTAAAGTGGAAGCTAATATAGGAGTAACCCATGACCTTACACACTTATATCACCCATTCATGGTTGATAACAAGAAACATTATGGGTTTAAACCGGGTTTATTAGGTCAAGATGGATCCTTAACTAAGAATCTTTTGAAGTTGATAGAAGATGATCCATTTTTAGGAGAGAGATTTAATTCACCCACTACACCCATAAAATTAGGTAAGGTTAGAATGAATGGAGCACACCCCTTTGAGCATATAAATCACCCATCACCCTCTCCTCACGTAGCAAATTTCCACCCTAAGGGTGTGTATCGCTACTATCACCCTCACTTAAGCTTAAGTGTAGAAAAAACTTCCCCTTTATCCGTTAAATAAGGGCAGAGTCAAGCTCGTGACATGAACAAAAACAAGCGCTTCTTGGGAGGCAACCCATGCTTAATTGTTTGCTTGTTGTGTGTCGTATATGTTAATACAAATAAGCCGTAAAAATGTTTATTTATATTTTACGATCTTCTAATGTTTTGTCGATAACAAACGTAAAATCATTTTAATGAAACAAATAAAATACGTAAATAGTTTGAGCCAATAGTTTTGTAACACACTTACGCTTTCACATAAAACACTAAAACAAGTATAAGTGATTTTATGATTTAGTAATACATATGTACAACAACTAGTGTTTACATATTTGGGTAAATATATACTTAAACTAGTATACACTAAAATGGGTAAAAACTAACAAATGGTATTGACCCATAACCCATGGTTTTATCCAAACCATTTGACTAGGTACATTGAACTCATAAGATACATTGTATCTAAATAAGAAACCCATGGATCAACCCATAACCCATGACCAATGACCCATAACTAAAATACCCATGGGTAAAGAGGAGCGTCCCACGGATCCCTAGCTTTACGCTAGCCGGATCCCTTGTGGGAGGGATCTGTGGGATCCGGGGAAAAGTAAACTTTCTCCTCTATAAATAGTGAGCCATTTCTTCCTTTTGGCTCACCACTTTCACACATACTTTCTATAAGTATTGTACCTCTCTAACCACTGATCCTAAGGGATCTTTCTATGTAGTTTGTCTTTTGTTTTTGTGTGATTCTCTAGGTTCCTCTTAAAGGCGAGATCACCACTTCTTGAAGTCGAGCACGCTCAAGTCCATGAGTTGCCATGCTTTGTCATCATCAAGACAACTGAGGTTCTCTTGTTGATAGTTCTTTCTTCCTCCGTAGACATGTTGTGTTGAAGGCATTAGTGAAGGGTGCCGAGAGAGTCAAGATGAAAGCATTAGTGAAAGGTGCTTAACGTCTGTGTCAAAATCATTGGTGAAGAATGCTAAAGGTGTCAAGACGAAGGCATTAGTGAAAGGTACCAAGCGTTGTGTCAAAGGCATTAGTGAAGGATGCCTAAGAATCAAATCAAGTGGCATTAGGGAAGAATGCCTAGGTCGTATAATCGATGAGGTGCATCGTTATACATATAAGTATTATTTTATTTCCAAGGATGGTGATATCCTTGATGGTGTTGTAACAAGGAGTGGATCTCTTTGAGATTAGGTGTTGTGTTGTGTTGGGTAGTAGTACCTCCATAGTAATGGAACTAGGTGCTTAGCCTAGTACCTAATAAAGGGTAGGCGACGTTGTGGTAGGTGTGGTTCACCTTGGAGTGTAAGAACCCGGTGGTTAGCCTAGTACCGGAAAAAGAGTAGGCGACGTTGTGAAGGCTTCTCTGCCATAAGGAGATTGGTGTCGTGTAGTGTTTACAAACTCTCGAGTAGGTGACTCGGGGAGTGGAGTAGGGCAAGGAAGGTGTCCTTGTAGCCGAACCACTATAAATACTCGTGTCGTGGTTATGTGCTTCTTACTCTTTATCTTTCATTACACGCTTATATATCTATCTATCAACGTCCAACATAAACAACCAAATAGATTGACATAAGTTAATCTAAATGTTTTAAAACAAAATTTTAATTGGTAAAACTATTCAACCCCCCCCCCTCTAGTTTTCAACAATTGGCATCAGAGCTTCGTTACCAAGTTTCTTAGAGTATGTTGTACTTTAAAAACTTGATATGATCCGTGTATGTTTGAAAACTACAAAGAAGGATTTTTCAAGTCATGTTTTAAAAATCATTATAATGTTTATTGTTGGACAATGATAGAATGTTCTAACATTTTCCTTGTTAAGTATTCTCCATACTTGGATTTGGGCTTACCAAGAAGATCATTAAGAATCTATCTAAATATTTCTTTTCGCAAAAAGAATGTGTAGTATTGTTCTTCTCACACATGAATCTGGAGATTCCAAGAAGATCATAAAGCATTTCATCTAAATACTTCTTTTTTTTAAAAGAATATTTAGCTAAGGTATGATCGTTAATAATTTACTTTTGTTTTATTATTGTTAAAATCTTAGTTGCATAATTAATATCTATTAGTGATCACTTAAGTAGTTATCTATATTAAAGTCATCATCAAGAATAGTATTCTTCGATTGATTTGTATAGACTACACTACCAACTCGTAATAATAATATCTTGGTTATTCGATAGCCTTAATCATTATCCATCACAAAGGAATGATTGACACTTCATCTATGTCAATAAATTTTCGTGTGAAACTTCTTATATTATGATAAAATGGGATTTTATCATAATCTTTGATAAACCTTCCAAGTATTGTGACTAATTCTTAAAAAGGGAACCACGTCTAGTAGGATTAGTACTAAACCTTCAAAAACTCAAATCACAAGTTATTAAGCTTAAACATCAAACTCTATGAGTTTTTATAACTCCCAAACCAAAGTTATCAAGGAATGCTCAAGCTGATCTTTGTTGTCATGCCGGATCCCTGCGTTTACACTAGCCGGATCCCAAATGAGAGGGATCCGTGGGATCCGTGCAACAGAAGACAGCATAAGTTAAGTAATGATCACTGTGGATGTTTCACAGTTATATCCTCTTCAAAGACTCACGAACAAGAACACAACTACTGTTCAAAGGAGCAATTTGATCATTTCTCTCAAGCATAACAATCACTTGTGTAAGTATAATCTTCACTACATTGTTAATTTAATTCCTTTATTTCTAGGATTACAATTTCTTCATCTTTAAGAGTTGGGTTCAAATGGGTTTATCATAATTTGTCACCACATTGTTTTCTAAGATAATCCAAATCAAGGAATTAACATTGTTAATGCAAATTAAACACATTTCTTGAATTCAACAAAGATGATGAGAGAAAAATTGTGATCAAACCCTCTAGGTTACTATTCATAATTAACACCACATTGTGGTTGTATTGTTTAGGAACAATCATGCCAAGCAACAAACAACAAGATTACCAAGACACCGCTCATTACATACCAATGTACCATAGAAAGGATGGACTTAGTCCCGAAGATAGGAAAGTTTTTAAAATGCTTGAAAAGAGACTTTTTCACCAAGGTCGAGTAGTAGAACCATCATTTCTTGCCAATACCGACATAAGAGAAGTTTTTGGAGCTATTGGGTTTGATTGTTTATTGGACATAAACGAACAAATTTGCCCGGTCTTCGTACTCGAGTTCTACAAGACAATAGGGATAATTAGAAATGATGATGGGTCCATCTCAATTGAATTCACCATAAATGGACATGAGTACACTCTCTCGCTTGTAGAGTTTGGAAGAATAATAGAGGTTCCATATCAAGGTGTTTGTATGTATTCTAATGAGTGGTCGTTGGAGGAGTTACACTCTATGGTGATCATCATGCAATCTATCACATGATAATCTTGGAAGCTACCACGGTGAGGGACACCGTGTTTATGCCAAGAGCATCCCCATCGAGGGTTACAAGGAATTCGAAAGTGATCTATAGGGATCCTTTCCAAATGGAGCTCTCCGAGATGTACGGATTGTATAGGAAATGGGAAAATGTGATAAAGGAGAATGTGGTGTGCCTAGTAGGAAACAAAGATCACCCCAACGCATGTCTAAGTTTCATGATCTATTGCCTAGTGACCGAGACTCGCTTTAACCTTGCCTACTACATGATCAAGAGAATGGCAAGTGTTGGAATCACTCCTAAACATTAATTCAAGTGTTAGTGATTCATATGTAATAGTTAGCTTAATATGGCCTTTATGTTTGTTATTAAGCTAAGACTTATGTAGAAGGCCCATAAGCCTTGGCCCAAGCCCGTAAGAAGGGATGGAGTCTAGAAGTGTTGCCCTAGCTCCTTGCCCTATAAATTCTCTTGTAAACCTTCTATTGAAGGTTGGTTGTTCACATTTACATCATTCACCTATGCATAATCTTTCTTTATTTCTTATTCGTGTGTTTGTGATTGTGTTCATCCGATCTCTTCTTTACTATTTCTTATATTGATGCTTGTGTTACAAACATGGTGACCTAACAGTGGTATCATTCGCCAAATAGTTGGGTGAAAAGGTTTTGTTTTTGAAGTTAGTGTTTTTGGTCTTACGCGTAAAACGGTTCATACTTTGTCACGCTTAAAAACTTATTTTTTACACTTTTCAATCCAAGATTCTTGTACTTTCAACGTTTTAAGGTGTTAAAATATCTGTTTTTAGCAAAAAGTTTCAAACTTTACGTGTGGATCATTGTTTTTAAGCTTGGTTTTAAGCGTGGGTTTATTTCTAAGCATAAGGTGTTTAGAAGTTTTGGATCATCAAGTTTAACACTTTTGTGTTATTTTGGTGATATTGAAGCTGGTTCATCACAAAAATCTGGTTTAGAAACATAATTGGGCAGAAATCAGTTTTGGTCAAGTTTTACGCGTATCAAAACCCTATTTTTACGCGTAACTTTTCCTTGGATCGATCTTCAGTCTTCGTGGTTTACTCAGTGTTTTCTTGCTTGGATAAGCCTGAAAACACTTCGACTTTGGATATCTTTTACACTGTGATAGTGTAAAGGATCTTTTGGGCAAAACCCTAATCTTACGCATAAGATCAAACTTATGCGTAGAACTCTTTCCGCATAAGATTTTTCTTACGCCTAAGCTCTGTCTTACGCATAAGCTAATCCTACGCCTAAGGTTTCTACGCTTAACTTTCAGTTTATGCATAACTTTAGTTTTTCTCAATTCTTACGCGTAAGCTAATCCTACGCGTAACTATCACTTTTACGCGTAAGTTTGGTGTTTTTATGCTTAAGTGTTACTTTGCCTACACTTGGTTTCTACGCCTAAGGATACTTCATCAACAACGTTTCATTAGACTACAAAGATCCATTTAACAACACAAGTTTTCAACATGTCACAACCACCATACTCTAGTTATTTTCCTTACACTTATACTCAACAACATCAACAACAACTAAGTCCACAACATCAACAATTTAATCAACAACAACAAATTTATCAACAACAATTTAATCAACAACATACTCTACAACTAGGAGCAATTCCACTACAAAATGGTTCAACCACCACCTAGTCTTCAAGTACAACCTTACACAAACTTTTACAATCAACATCCATCCAGGAGTACTATGAAGGAACCGACATGGTTTGGCAAGATGTGTGAAGCCTTAAGTAGCCAACAATCAATTCATGAAGCTGGCTCACTTGATAGACCTCCAATGCTCACTCTCAGAAATTATGATCAATGGGTGATAAGGTTCTTTAGGTTTTGTGATCTAAAGAAGCCACATGGAAAGTTCTTAAAGAAGGTCATTATGGAAGGTCCATTTCAGATGCCTACTGTTGTCACACCCACAGATCCTAATGCCAATCCACCAAGAGATGCTGTCACCAACATTGCAACTATCTCAGACCTCACTGGTGATGAACTTCTACATTTTGAAGCCGATGAACTAGCAATGCAGTACATCCTTTTAGGATTACCCAATCCGATCCTTCAAAGTGTTGATGCTCAAAAGACTGCTAAAGCAATGTGGGAACATATTCATCTTCTAATGGAAGGCACAACACTCAATCAGGAAGACATGGAATCCAAAATCTACTTGGCTTATGAACACTTCATGATTGAACCAGGAGAGACATTAGAGTCATATCATAATCGCTTTTCAGATATCATTAATGATTTGGACAAACACAACATCATCATGCCACGAATTGCTGTCAACACTAAATTCCTAAGTAGTCTTGGTCCGGAATGGGAGAAGTATGTCATTTTTCTTCGTCAAGCTAAGAATCTTCATCATGCTACATACGGATTGTTGTACGACTATTTGAAGCCTCACCAAAAAGAAGTTGACAAAGAAAGGGCTATCCGTGGACTCCCGACTTCACAGTCACTTCCGGACAATCAACAACTTACTTTGTGGGCTCAAACTAGTTTTCCTCCTCAAACAGCTCCTCAACCCGCTCTTCAACCAACTGAAACCATCACACCATATGATCCGTCACAGCAACAACCTCAACAAACTCAATTGGTTCCATACAACAACCACAATGCTCAAGCACTTTACAGTGAAGCTGATGAGGACTCCGATGCTTTCGATGAACTGCAACAAGGATTTGTCATGATTGCTAAAGCCTTCGGCCGGTATACAAACAAATCCAACAATCACATTCGTTCCTCATCAAACACAAGGAATCAGGCTGTTGTGAACAATGGACGCGTTGAAGATCAGAATCGTGGTTATGGTCGTTAGATGGGAGGTGGTCAAGGGTTTAATGCTATGGGAAGGAATAACATGGGTGCTCCGCAACAACAAATGGCTCAAGTGGTTGAGCAGGGGAATGCTCAGAATGGGGTTAATGGTCTTCGTTGTTATAACTGTAATGAGAAGGGTCATCTAGCTAATGCATGCCCTAAGCCGAGGACAAGAGGCAGTGCTTATCACAAAGAGGCGTTGCTCTTGGCTCTCAAGGATGAAGCTGGTGGAACTCTTACCAACAAGGAACAAGCTTTATGGCGATGCGATTCTGATGATGATACGGAGGACTTGCAGGCTAATGCAGCAGTGATGTTGATGGCACAAATGCAAGCTCTACACATGAGTGACACAGGCCCAGGGTATGACACTGATGGCTTGTCTCAGGTACCGGAACAAAATATACTCATCACTGATCTGATATCTCCGCCAATTTCTCCATCCGACAAGGATCAGAGTGTTCAACTCTCATTCCGATGATTATCAAATAGATCCCGTAGTTATATTTGACGATCAAGATAACCTTATGGTTAATATTGATTATCAAGTTGACTCCGTGGTTATATTTGAGGATCTAAATAATGATCATGTTGAGACTCACGTAGAATAAGATGAGCTTTTGTCTAATAGAGAAATTGAGCTCCTGACCTTAATTAAAGACCAAGAATCTCGTTTGGAAATTTGCAAGAAATTAAAAGATAAAAATGCACTGTTAATTAGGGATAATGAATGCTTAATCAGACAAATCAACGTTTTTGAAACTCAAGAAAAACGTGAAAAAGGTTTTGAAGTCGCTTTTGCTAAATCTCATCAAAACGAAAAATTATTAGAACGACAGATACGTGATCTAGCTGCATCCAAGAATGCTTTGTTGTCTCAAATAGAACAACTGAAACATGAACATAAACAACAAATTAACGCTCTTACTTTGGAAACTCAAAAAGCCAAGGCTGAGTTGTTAACTTGTCAAAAACAGTTCTTTGAGTACAAAAAACATTCCATGAAACGAATAGATAACTATCTTGAAGAAATTTTCGACTTACAACATAAAATAAAAGAGTTTCGAAATGTTGTTTATAAACATGGTGAGTCAATCACAACTATTCAAAAGTTTACTTTTAAACCAAATCCAAATGGATATGGACCGATTCTTGCTGATTACAAACCTAAGTTTTCAAACAGAGCATTCAAACCAAATCCTGAAGTTTACAGTGCAGAACATAGAATTGATGATTCAATTATGATTGTTGTCGAATATAATCGCATGGAGGAATTAGATGCGATGACGAGTCGGTCAAAAATGGAAAATGTCGTTTATAACAAACCATTTAACTATTCAAAAGCCGTAACTTTTGTCACACAACAAGATACTTCTAACAAACCTTTGGTTATCACACCAGTTTCTGAAGTTAGTCCCCAACACAATGGTGCACAAATTAATGGTCCTGTACCTTCACTTAGTGAAGTTAAAACAAAAGCCGAAAGTTATCGCGTTATCAAATATTTTGACACTTTCCTATCTGACCTCAAAATTTTGGAACGTGAGATTGAATTTCACTCTGAAATAAAAGTTGAACATTTTCAATCGCCGATGGCGCGAGAACAAAGAGATATTCTTCAGAAAAGAATTTAACCCCATGTTAAAAATTTGAAAACTTGTGCACTATATTGGGAAAGGGATTTTCACAAGGAACTTGGTCTCATGAAAACAGTTTTCGAGAAAACAGAAACATCGATTTCAAATACTAAACGTAAAAAGAAATTGTTGAGAAAAGATATTGATCGACTCTTGAAATCTGTGCTGATATCAATAATCTTGTGTTATTACAATCTGTTGCATATGCATCTGATCATATCTCTGCTGATTCTATTGATTCTGTTGATATTGTTGAGAATACTGATAATGTGCATTAGATCGAGTCTTTAAAAATTGAAAATGAACGACTGTGAAACGAGCTTTTAAATTCAAAATGTCGTCTTCAATTGTGTCAAAAAGATTGTCAAAATCGTGAACTTTCTTTGCAAAACAAAATCAACCAGTTGCAATCCAAAACGTTTAATCCAAAATTTGAGCAACTGGATGATCAAAACACGTCTTTGAAATGTAAAATCTCAAAATATGAACAAGAACTTGTAAAAGTGAAAAAGGAATATGGTGTCATATTTGATTTACTCAAACAGACTCGTGATGAAGCATCAAACGAACTTGATCATTATCTTGCACACACTAAAGAAGTCATGAATTTTGCTGGAAATCTTCGTTCTGAAAATCAAGATTTGGTGCACACTATTATTAAGTTAAGGGAGATGTTAGGAAAGTATGAACAAGTTCAGCCTAGCATCATTAAGAGAATTGCAAGTGTAACACTTAGCAAACGTGAACCCAGAATGCCTACTGACAAACCACAAGATACTAATGTGCTTCCCTCTACTGAAACAGGACTAGTTGCTTCTTTTCCAAACGTCCGCACTTCACAGCCTAGGAGCAATACAAGGAAGAATAGGAAGTTGCGACCTAAGAAAAGAACAATAAAGAATGCTGAAGTAGAAGAACACCCTAGGACTTTGAATAAGACACCAGTTGCACCCACTTTAGATATTGCGTCTAACAAATGTAATGGAAAAAGTGTTGTAACGAATGCTAAACCTTTAAGTACTTTTGATATTCAGTCTGATGCTTCTTGTGTTATTTGTCGTAAAAGTATGCTTTCTGATTGTCATGATGAATGTGTTGCTAGAGCTATCTTGTCTCGTTTACAGAATCCTAAGAAACGAAATACCTCTAGGCCCACAAATGCTTCTAAGTCTGTGCTTGGTAAACCGCCCGCTTTAGATTCTAAGAAACGCATTGATGTCCCTGTAGCTACAGTCTCACCTCCAAGGAATGTAGTACCACCTAGTGCATTCACTAACACTAAAGCTAAGACTAGTTGGAGATGGCAGAAATGGATACATAATACACTAGGATTTAAATGGATCCCTAAAATCATTGATGTGTGTATTTCTAACATAACTGCTTCGGAACCCTCTAACTCTTCAGGTTCCACATCTACTTCTATTCCATCTGTGTCGTATGTGTGTAATGCAGGTGATACAGATCATCCTTTGGATTGTTGATAGCGGATGTTCCCGACACATGACAGGCAATCTCAAACTGTTATCAAACTTTGTTCCAAAGTTCATTGGCACTGTCAGATTCGAGAATGATCGCTTCACAGCTATCATGGGCTACGGAGACTACATCAATGGAAACATTGAAATTAGCAGGGTTTATTATGTGGAAGGCCTCGGTCACAATCTCTTTTCAGTCGGTCAATTATGTGATGGAGATTTGGAGTTGCTTTTCGGGAGAAAACTTGTTTCATTCGTGATCAACAAGGAAACGATCTTATGTCTGGCTCTCGCAATTCTAGTCTGTACATAATATCAATGCAAGACATGGTTGCTTCATCTCCCATCTGTCTACTCTCAAAGGCTACATCAACAAAATCTTGGCTATGGCACCGTCGTCTCTCACATTTAAACTTTCAAACCATCACCAACCTTGCTCGACACAAACTTGTTGAAGGTCTCCCGAGATTCCGGTATTCCAAAGATCACCTTTGCTCAGCTTGTGAACAAGGGAAAAGCACTCGTGCTCATTTTCCTTCAAAGGTGGAACACATCTCTCAGCATGTGCTTCATCTTCTTCACATGGATTTGTGTGGCCCGATGCGCGTGCAGACGATTAATGGCAAATGCTACATCTTGGTAATTGTCTATGACTACTCACGATGGACTTGGGTCTACTTTCTTCGAAGCAAAGATCAAGCTCCACAGATGATCATCACCTTTCTCACGAAAATTCAAGTTCAGCTCCAGAACACCGTCCGCCAAATCAGAACAGACAAAGGAACTGAATTTGTGAACCAAACTCTTCGAGAATTTAATGAGAAAGTAGGAATTGAGCATCAGACATCTATTGCACGCATACACCGAGAACAAAACGGAGTAGTTGAAAGACGAAACCATACGTTAGTGGAAGCTGCAAGAACAATGTTAATCAATGCTAAACTTCCAGATTACTTATGGGCGTAAGCTGTATCAACTGCATGCTACACTCAAAACCGATAAATGATTACAAAACGCCACAACAAAACTCCTTTTGAGCTTATCCACAATAGAAAACCGAATCTCAAACACTTTCATGTATTTGGATCCCTTTGCTACCCAAATAATGATCGTGATGACTTTGGAAAGCTCAAATCCAAAGCTGATATTGGAGTCTTTATTGGATGCTGATCACACAGGATGCGTAGATTCACGGAAAAGTACTTCAGGAGAATTACAATTTCTTGGTGATAAACTGGTGTCATGGAAATCGAAGAAGCAGGATTGTACATCGCTGTCCTCAACTGAAGCAGAATATGTAGCCATGTCGTGTTGTGCTCAAGTCATTTGGATGAGAACACAACTCAAAGACTATGGTTATGTATTTGAAGAATCGATATCTGCGACAATCGGAGTACTATTGCGATCTCGTGCAACTCAGTTCAACATTCGAAATCAAAGCACATCGATCTTCGATATCATTTCATCAAGGACCACGTGGAACAGGGTACAGTTGAACTATACTTTGTGGGTACTGAATACCAATTGGCATATCTTCTCACCAAAGCCTTAGCTCCTGCTAGGTTTAATGAGTTGGTCCACCGGATTGGTATGCGGTGTTTGACTCAAGAGGAACTGGATGAACTCTTAAAACATTCTTAAAAACCAGTCAAACACCAAAACCTCTTTTGTAAATATTTTTCAAAAACAAAATACAAAATTATAAAATCAGATAAAACAACAAAAATATTCTTCCATCTATATTTCTTTTAACGTGGCAAGTACAATTCTTCCGTCAACACTCAAATCTTTCAAAATTTAGTATTTTCTCGATCAAGTGTTGAGGGGGAGAAAGAAAATATTTTTCGGTTTCATAAAACTTTGTACTTGCATGTTACCTTATCACGGTTGTTTCTTTAATAATGGTGGTCACATTTCTGGTTTACTAACACTCCTCGGACTTATATTTATAAAATTTCATTATTTCTTTAGTCGAGGGGGAGTGTTGTCAAGTTTCTTTCCAAAAAATCTTTCGTTTCGTAACCAAAATGGGAGTTATGGGTATTGGTTGTAAATGGTTAAGGTGGAGGGACTAAAACTGTCAATAACTCAAACCTTTTTTAACAAAAACACCTCAACCACATTTAATTCACCTCATTTAATTCTCCAACACCTTGATCCTACGCGTAAAATTCATTCTCCTAATCCGTGTTCTTGATCAATAATTTGTAAGTGATTTATCAATCTTTGAGGTTAAAACAAACATGGGTTTTGATTTGTTTATGAATCCAACGGTTCATTCTTGTGTTTGAGGAAGATTTGTGTTCTACGCATAAGCCATGAACACAAATGCTTCCTTGGTGTGTTTGGAACAACTAAAATGATGTTAAAAGGTTTAAATGTTCTTATTATAAACGTTTTCATCATTCAAAACCACCCAGAAACATGTATTGAATGTTTTCTATTTAGGGTTCATACGCGTAAGATTGGGGCTTTTCAATAGTGAACGTTTTTGGTTAAAAAGATTGTTGTGTGATGTTGTTTACAAGATGAATTGACCATATCCATGTTTAGAATCAACCCAGAAACACTAATTGCTAGTTAATTAGAAATTAGGGTTTATGTTCTTTATATTTGGGTATTTTTGATTCGTTTAGAGTTTGATGTTAAAACTTGAACAGAACAACTCACTAGGCTTCTTAGAATTACCAGAACAAGTTTTGTGCAATTCCTATGGTTAGAAAGCTTACACGTAGAAATTAAGCCTTAGGGTTTAAGTTTACGCGTAACTTGCTTCTACGCATAACTGATTAATGAGTTTTCATGGTTTGAACTGATAAAGATTGAATGTATGTGTTAATATTGGTGATATGATGAACTTATTTCAGGTTTTCTACGCGTGAAAATTCAAAATCAAGGTTACTTGCCATCTACGCATAAGGATCATCTTACGCGTAGCATGTTATGCGTAAGAGAAATCTTACGCGTAACATTTACATGTAAGGTTCTACATTGGGGACTACGAGTATCCTGTGAAGGATATGCGTAAACAGTAACCTCTACGCATAAGGTTGACTCTTACGAGTAAGCCATACGCGTAAGGTTCCATATACGCTTACGCGTAAGCTTTACGCATAAGGCCCTCTTTTCCTACGCGTAATATTTCTTACGCGTAAGTCAAGAACCTACGCATAAGCTTATGCTTACGCGTATACCACTACTATTTACGCATAAGCTTGCCATTTCTACGCCTAAGCCTAGTTTTAACCTTAATTATGAATTGTTACGAGTGCAAACTTATAAATAAATCAATCATAACGCCACGAAACTAATAATGTCACTAATAAGCGTAAACGTTTAATAAGTTGTGAAAAATAAGTGAAAACATGGACTTTAAAACTTAAAGTTAATCAACTCACGAAACTTTTCACGACGTCTTTGGACTATTTGGACAAACAAGTGACATTGGGCTCGTAACAATCATCGACATGTCACATTCAATAATTGGACAATAAAACCATCTGTTGACTAACATAATGTCTTTCGATATGTTGGTTCTTTTGGCTAAATATCTTTCAGATCACGACATGGACGCTCAAATGCAAAACGTGGAAGCACCAAACGTTCTCACCGTTGAAGATATCTTCCCTAATGGCTATCCGATGAAGATTGGAAAGAACAACCTTCATGTTGATTTTAATACTCTCACCTGCTCAGAGTCTTCTTGTTTAATTGTTGTGGACATTCTGAAGAATCATCCTTATCAGAACATGCTCACCAATTACGCTCTGAGATCTACATTCACCGTTACGGCATACAATGCGAAAGGTCAAAGGACAAAATCTGTGGCGGTGATGCTCAATGACAAATAGGTCACCATCATACCAGCAGATTTAAGGGTTATTATCCTCATTCCTGTCATCGAGCCAACCGAATACTGCCACACCAACGAAGAGGTTCGAAATTCATGATCGACATTGGTTATGACGAAGCTTCAGGGAGTAAATACAAAAGCCTTCATACGTGGATCTTAAGAATATTCCTCAGCCATGGAGAACCATCTACATTATCATCACCAAATCCATTTACGGGCGTGATAGTGGTTATGAGCATCCCAAGCTAGTTGAACTACAGATCTTTTGGGCTTTGGTCAACATGAAACACATTGAAGTTGAAGCTCGATGCGGGGCGACATGATGTCATTGCTCAAAAAGCTTGGCTCCAAAATCCCATACATCAGATATAAAAAACTGTTGATCCAATGAGCTCTAGGGTATAATCCTGATATCCCCTTGAGACTCAATGACCCCAACAATCACTCCATGTTGTATCTGGTGGCGGTTGATGAAGGCAAAGTAGGTTTTCTTGATGACAAGTCCTCTGGTACACCTACTAGAAAAACCAGGAGAGCGGTGCGAGGAAGTGTTACAAGCACTGAGAGTCAAAGAAAGTTCCCTAAGAGGAAACCTACACTCAAAAGGAAAGTTCCCTCTAAGGAAGCTGTTCCTATTCCTATTCCCAAGTCTGAACCGCAACGAAAGCTCTTGGATGAAGGCTCGAGGAAACTGAATCAGAACGAAGAGGTCACCTACGAAACTGCAATTGATGACACTCCAACGGTAGCTAAGCCTCGGTCCAATTGATAAAGGAAAAGGGAAAACTCACTGTGCAGCATGATAAGGAAAGTTCTGAAGAAGAACCATTTGATGAGGAAAGAGAATATCAAAAGAAGTTGAAGAACCTCGACAAAAATACTTTGCCGATGAATTAAGTAAAGGATCAAACTCGTGGTCTGGAGGATCAAGTGGTGGAACTCAAGCCACACCGGTTTCGATGCGGTTAATCAACCCGATAAGGGAACTGGTATTACCACCACCCACGAACAACAACAAAGGCAGATTGAGGAATCCATCAACTTTGACATAGAGGAACCAGAAATGGAAAAGACTGAGAAAACTTCTGGTGAAGACAATAAGGCTGATGAATCGGCTAAGTTTGGTAATGATGAAGACACTGATTATGATAATTTTCTTCTAGACAGTCCCGCACGCTCCAAGGAGGAAACCTCTGAGCCACCAAAGGACCCAGAGTCACCTCACGACTCCTCATCATCAGATTCGTCTTCTCACTCTTCACCTCCACCATCCAGAAGAACAACCAGATCCACATCCAAATCTGTGAAGAAGCCAACAGACTCTTGGATATCTCGGGCAAAGACAAGGATTGTTAAAGCTGTCAAGCAGGTCAGGAAGAAAGATGTGACCAATAAAAAGTTAGATATACTCGCTGACAACATCAAACATCTTCATGACGAGATAGACAAGATGTCTAATGAAAAGGAGTACGTCCAGAAGTTCATGCAACATGATCTTCAAGGGGAAATGAACGAGATGATCAAAGGATATACTCACAAGTTCCTTCTTGACATCGTTCCTGGAGTGACAAGGGAGATGTTTACCAGACAGCTCTATCCAAATCTCATGAAATTGGTCAAGAAAATAACGCAATCCACTCCGGTTACAATGACGATCAATCCAATGGAGCCTGCAGTTCTCTCTGATGCAGAGTTGATTTCCAAGTTGGTGCTACAAATGGGTAAACGATCTGGAACGTTCACCTCTGATGAAAGTAAACTATTTGAGGCATTCTTTGGAATATCAACTCAAGACTTCATACAAAGAGCAAGCTGAAAGGCCTAAGCGTCCAAGAGACGATGATAAGGATAAAGATAAAGATAAAGAGCCTAAACGCCCGAAGAAATATGGTGAGCCCTCCTCCATGCCACCTCCACCCCAAAGGACTCCATCTCAACAACGATCTCCTCCACGCTCTTCTGCTGACAAACCTCAGGACTCTGAGTTACCACCTCAGACAGAGAAAACCGGTGATCACTTAGTACACTTGGTGGTAACGATGAAGAGATACCGAGCCCCAACAACAACACACCTCTCCGCTTCAACAAAGAAACCGGCATCCTCATCTAGGCCAAAGAAGAAAAAGAAGCGCCTAAAGGCGATGTCGTCTCATGGCTAGGCGAAGATGACACGAGTTTGAATGGTTCTATACACTTGTTGATGCTACTCCCGCTTACGATGATCTAGATATGGTAGAAGGTCGAGCATTGGAGCATGCTAAGTTACTTCAAGAGAAGTTTCGGGTGAAGAAGATGATGAAATCAGAGTTGAGACGAATCAAGAATGAAGCCTTTCAACTACTCAAAGACAGCTCGGAAAGTGCTATTGAAGTTGAATATCACCTTGAAAACATAGCACGAGCCATGTCTAACAACATTGATTGGCTCAACCCTGAAGCAAACATTGACTTCACCGAAGAGACAACGCTCCATACTACACATGGTCCAGACCGCTACCAACGATTGGCCAACCAGATCAACCTAAGATTCCATTCCGTTACTTCTTCAACAATGACTTGGAATTTCTTCTACATGGTAGCGATGGTTCAAAGAAATACGCTACATCACTTACACTTCCGTTCGGCGCCATATACTCCAACTGCATAGCCATCGAAGAAAAGGCTACTCACATGTTTTCTAACCGTGTGGATCAGTATGACATTGATGCAATGTATGGGATTCACCATTGGCCGAAACGCTGACGAATCTACTACAAGAGCTGCCAGGTTCAAAAATCTAAACATGAAGTGTACAGTGATAAATGGATCATTGATGTTAAGCATGTAGCTCTTTTTTCTAAATGGGATTACACCTTCCTCAAGAATATTGTGGTCAAAAGACAAGACGAACGGGACTATGAATTCTGTGAAGCGGACTTTCAGAACTTGTCTCTCAACGACATTGAAGATCGTATCTTGCCAAGGTACAGGGAAGAATGAGACAATTCTCGACTGAAATTCAACCTGAATACATCAAGTCCTTGCTCATCTTCATCAGAAGCATAGTGATCCGAGAGCGTGTAAAAGATTTACAACTTTCGTTGAATGGATTAGACCGCGTGTCAACCTCACCGGACCTCGGCTAGAACTTCCGACATCAACCAGGCTTCCACAATACACTCTCATCGGCAAACCATTCGGAGTAGTTTACGTAGTGAACTACAGCAACTACGATGGCGTGTAGAGATCTTCATAAATTTGGGGATCACACACTGAAGAAGGTTAGGGACGGCTTGGCTTATAGGTTGAAGGCAATACATGAAGGCATTGGGTCTCCAAAGCGATGGAATTCTCAGGAAAGACGGGATGTGAAGAGGATCATCACTTGAATCGATGAAAGGTTGTACAGAAGGGACCAGTTCAGAACTATGGAGAGCTTCATAGGTGGTCGTCCCAGGATTATTCTCACATGCTATCAATGCCCTGTTCGCATTCCTGGACATATTTCTGGACTACCTGGTACCCCTTAAACTGTTTCATTTTCAATATTGATTTAGATGTGTGATTATTTATGACTATGGTTTATGCACACATATCAGTGTACAACCCATACTTGTAATGAAAGGACCCTGTGGTACGCTTCAGTGCCACAATCCTTATAAAAGGAGCGAAAGCTTCTTACTTTTGAGTAAAACTTATCAAATCTTTCATTTTTCAAAGGTTTTGCTCAACAGAACAAGTACTTCCCCTTATGATTTTCAAAACCTCAAAAGTTAATATCACTTGTTGAGGGGGAGTATTTGATTAAAAACATTGTTCACAAATTGTTCTTCGTGATAATCTTCCCACAAAACTCGAAATGGACATATTCGATATCAAAATTTTGTCAAAAATAACATTTATATGCCATTTTTTATGGGGAGAAAAATTATGTGATAAGAAATGTGGTGTGAAATTGCAAATGAATCTTTGTGCTATAGACTTAACCAATGTATTGACGAAACCCTAAATGTTAGTAACTCGAAAAGACTTGTCCGGGACGGGTAATAATTTCAAGCTAGTTTGCTAGTGATGTAAACGTGTCTCGTAAAGGACTTGTCCGAGTAGAATGTACCATTCGAGAAACTCTTGGTAGACATGAACTTTGACGGGTTTGAAAACCTTTCGAGGCTTGTCCACACCTTCAAGATAGTTATTAGAGCTAGTTGTCACTTAAAAGCTGACAATGTAACAATTTAACTATGCAACGTAACCGTGTCTCGCGGGGGATTGTCTATCTTGAGTTGATTAATTCAAAAAGTGTGCGCTCTTCTCTCACCATGCAAATTTCATCAAAACATGTAAGCATGTGTGGAGGGGGAGTATTTTTGCAAAATCTTAAACTCTCACAGTGGTTCAAAATGGTTTTACTCATAACCACTTTGAGAGATTTTCGTGAAAATGGTTTTATGGCAATGGAGTTATAAGGTAATTAAGGTTAGGAATAACTGTCCTATGATCCGCCAGAGCCGGAGGGATCTACCCAAGGACATTACCAATAGTCAGAATTAGAAGTCCTTAGTTATGATTATAAAAAAGAGAAAATGAGAATCGGAGAAAGAAGGTGTTGAAGAATTAAAAAGAAAAGCAAAGAAAAGGGTGAAAAGTAATAGCCCTCCAGATTATTCAACTTAGGGCAGACACCGGGTTCAATTCATATGCTACTTGTTGTCACTAGATGACACCGGTATTGAAGATTAAAAGTCGTCATGGACCCAGTGACGCATGCGCTAAACCTTCTTAGCCACTCAAGTTTCTCCCAAAAGAAGCTTGTTTCATTCTCACAGGGAACCATACCTAAACTATCGGCCTTCTCTTAGAGATCGCTGATATTGAAGAAGGAGACCCTCTCCCTAGCCTCCCTCGGAAAACCAAAGCGCACTAGTGAGTCTAGAGCCGCGAGATTCATCAAAAGATCTCTTAGGTACACTTAACATTTTATCGCTTGTCGTTCAACAATAAGAACGCAAGTGATTCTTTATCGTGTCCTTCACAGATCTTTGTAATCTGTCGAGAACATTTATGAGAGGTTCACAATTGTGATCCTTAGTGATTGAATGGAAACTCTGTCGGGGTCAACATCAACAGCCTTGGCAGCAGGTCGGTATCTCCCGTGGATTACGCTTAGTGTGTCTCAAGCGGTCTGATCTTGAGGTGATGCTTGTGTACCTCAACGACTCATCTGAGCCGTAGATGTACTTCGTACATCGTGTTATCTCACTTGTGGGACTCAGTTCGAACGGCCTTTGTAAAAGTTAGAGTTGTGTTTTCACACTATGCTGTTAACACTCTCGAAGTTCAAACTTGTAAGTACCGGAATCCGCTTATTACTAACCTTTCTTATGTTTTATTCTTATGGAAGCTCTGGAGCGGACTGATCGTGCAGATTCTTCACATGCTCATACCAACAACATCACTAATGGAAGTTCTCTCTAAAGGCAACATAAAAGTCAAAATTGTTAGGTCATTAGATTTACAACACAAGCTTAATAGAAAGAGATAAGGCGATTGAACAATTATCCAAACACACACACACACGTTAAGAATGTAACCGGTTATGCGTATATATTTGTGAAAGAGAATAAATTGAACAACCAACCCTCAAGTGAGGGTTATACAAGAGTATTTATAAGAGGGAAGCTAGGGCAACACTCCTAGTTCCCATCCTTTTCCTTATTGGGCTAGGCCTAGGATTATGGGCCTTCTACATAAGCCTAAGGCTAATAACAAACATAAAGGCCATAATTAAGCTAACTATTACATGTGAATCACTAACACTTGATTAAGGTTTAGGAGTGATTCCAACAATCTCCCCCTAAGCGTTAGTGATGAATGACTATGAACGGTGAAGGTGTTGATGTAATAGTAGCTTTGACGTCTTCTGACATTCTTCTTTCTTGTGAGAAGAATTGCCTTGATTCAACACTCTCCGGTGTAGAGAAATTGTCTTCTTTGAGCTTACGCTTTGACGTCATCTTTAACTTTGTTCTTTGATCATTGTTCTTTGTGATGGTAGTGATAGTATGTTGTTGTTGTTCCGCATCAAGTCTGCCTCAGTGTCCGCTTCCTTTGCTACATTGACTCCATGTCAATCTTCAACATGCTCACACGCTCTTTGGCGTTGGATTTCAAGATCGATGAAGTTCTTTAAATCTTTAACTTTGTAGATTCTTTGGTTTGATGAAGAATCATTCTGACTTTTGTGTTGCTTTTAGATAGAACTTCCATTAGTGATGATGTTGGTATGAGCATGCGAAGAATCAGCACGATCATTCCGCTCCAGAGCTTCCATAAGAAGAAAACATGAAAGCGGTTAGTAATAAGCGGATTCCGGCACTTACAAGTTTGAACTTCGAGAGTGTTAACAAAATAGTGTGAAAACACAACTCTAATTCTTACAAAGGCCGTTCTGAACGAGTCCCACAAGTGAGATAACGCGATGTACCGAAGTACATCTACGATTGATGAGTCGCCGAGGTACACGAAGCATCACCTCACTGTAGACCGCTTGAGACCACTAAAATAATCCACGGGAGTTACCGGCGACTGTTGTCGTGGTCGTTTGATGTTGACCCCGGCGGAGTTTCCATTCAATCATTGAGAATCACAGATGTGAACCTCTCATAAATGTTCTAGACAGATTGCTAAGATCTTTGAAGGACTCGATAACGTACCACTGATGTTCTTATTGTTGAACACCAAGTGATGAAATGTCAAGTGTACCTAAGAGATCTTTTGATGAATCTCGTGGCTCTAGACTCAATAGTCGCTTTTGTTTTCTCGAAAGGAGACTAGGAGAGGGTCTCCTTCTTCAATACCGCAATCTCTAAAGAAAGCCGATAGTTTACGTAGGGTTCCTTGTGAGAATGAAACAAGCTTCGGTTGAGAGAAACTTGAGTGGCTAAGAAGGTTTAGTGCATGCGCCACTGGGTCCATGACGACTTTTAATCTTCAATACCGGCGTCATCAAGTGACAACCAATAGCATATGAATTGAACCCGTGTCCGCCTAAGTTGAATAATCTGGAGGGCTATTTCTTTTCACCCTTTTCTTTGCATTTCTTTTAATTCTTCAACTCCTTCTTTCTCCGATTCTCATTTTCTCCTTTTATAATCATACCTAAGGACTTCTAAATTCTAACTATTGGTAGTGTCCTTGGGTAGATCCCTCCGCTCTGGCGGATCATAGGACGGTTATTCCTAACCTTAATCACCTTATAACTCCATTGCTATAAAACCATTTTCAAGAAAATCTCTCAAAGGGTTTGTAAATGAAAACATGTTTGAACCATTGTGAGAGTTTTATCTTTTAGTAGAAATACTCCCCTTCCACATGTGCTTTAGAGTTTTGACGAAATCGCACGTGAGGAAGAGCGCGACTTTTGAATTGATCGACTCAAGATAGACATTCCCCGCGAGACACGGTTACGTGGCATAGTTAAAGAGTTGCATTGTCAACTTTTAGGTGACAACTAGCTCTAATAACTATCTTGAAGGTGTGGACAACCCCAAAAGGTTGTCAAACCCGTCAAGGTTCATATCTACCAAGAGTTTCTCGAATGGTACATTCTACTCGGACAAGTCCTTTGCGAGACACGCTTACATCACTAGCGAACTAGCTTGAAATTATTACCCGTCCCGGACAAGTCTTTTCGAAGTTACTGACAGTTAAGATCTCGTCAATTCTTGGGTTGAAGTCTTTTACACGAAGCGTTCATATAGCAAAACACAACATATTTCTTATCACGTATTTTTCTCCCCTTCAAAAATGGCATATAAAATGTTATTTTTGAAAAGTTGAGAATAAATATGACCATTTCGAAAGTGTTCGGGAAGAATGACCACGTGAACAATGTGTGAACAAAGATTTTATGTCAAATACCCCTCAACGAAGTGATATAAACGGTTGAGGTTTTGAAAATCATAAGGGAAAGTACTTGTTCTTTGAGCAAAACCTTGAAAAGTGAAAGGTTTGATAGGTTTTACTCAAAAGTAAGCTTTAAGCTCGCTCCTTTTATAAGGATTGTGGCAGCGCACCACGGGTCCTTTATTTACAAGAACGGGTTGTACACTGTAATGTGTGCACAAGCCATTGACATAAGAAATCATACATCCAAATTTATAATGAAAGAAGCAGTTCAAGGGGTACTAGGTAGTCCAGGATGTTGCCGAGTGTGAACCGGCGCTGAAAGCCGTGATGTTAATCTGGTCGACCACCAACATAGCGTTTCCAATCTTCTCGATCACCTTCGATACAACCGTTCATCAATCATCGTGATGATCCTCTTTACATCCCTGATCCCGAGAATTCCATCGCTTAGGAGACCCAATCTTTTGATGTATATCCTTCAACCGATAAGCCAATCCGTCCCTAACCATCTTCAAAGTGTGATCCCCAAATTTGTGAAGATCTCTACACGCCATTAAGCAATTTCTTTGAAGTTCACTGCGGTAAACGAGCGAATGGTTTTCGATGAGTGTACATTGTGAGAGCTGGTTGATGCCGGGAAGATCAAGCTGCGGTAGAGTGAGGTTGACACGGGTCTAATAAGATTCAACCGCAAGTCGGAGATCTTCTACACATTATTTGATGACTATGCGTCTGATGAAGATGAGCAATGACTTGATGAATTCATGTTGTACTTCAGTGGAGAATTGTCTCATGCGACCCTGTACTTTGGCAAGGTACATGTCTTCAATGTCGTTGATAGACAAATTCTCAAAGTGAGAATGCATAATCCTTTTCGTCTTGCTTTTGACCACAATCTTCTTGAGAAAAGTGTAGTCCCATTTGGACGAAAGATCAACGTTTTTGATGGCAACGATACTTTTAGGACTGAACACTTCATGTTGAGATTTCGAACCTGGCAGCTTATGTAGTAGATTCTTCGGCGTTCCGGCCAATGGTGAATCCCATACATTGCATCTCGGTTGTACTCTTCCACTTTGTTGGAGAACAAGTGGTTAGATCTTTCCTCGATGGCTATGCGGTTAGAGTATATTGCTGCCGGGAATGGAAGTGTCAAAGATGTAGCGTATTTCCTTGAACCATCGCCACCGTGTAGAAGGAAATCCAAGTCTTTGTTGAAGAAATATCGGAATGGAATTGAGGCTCATCCGTTGGCCAATTGTTGGTAGTGGTTTAGACCAGTTGGTGTAATATGGAGGGTTGTCCCGTTTGGTAAAGTCGATGTTTGCTTCTGGGTTGAGCCAATCCATGTTGTTAGACATAGCTCGAGCAATGTTTTCAAGGTGATATTCGACCTCGATGGCACTTTCTGAGCTATCTTTTAACAGTTGAAAGGCTTCATTCTTGATTCGCCTCAACTCAAATTTCGTCATCTTCTTTATTCGGAATTTTTCTTGCAGTAACTTAGCATGCTCCAATGTATTACCGTCTACCGGATCTTGACCTTCAGCAGGGTAGGGAGTGGAATTAACAAGTGTAGAAAACCATTCAAATTCTTCTGTTGTATCTTCATCTAGCCATGATAGGACGTCAGCCTTGGGTGCCTTCTTCTTCTTTTTCTTAGGCCTAGATGAGGGTTCTGTTTCGTACTTTGTCGGGAGAGGTGGGTTGTTGTTGGGGCTCATGGTATTCTTCATCGACACCACCCGTATACTCAAAGTGATCACCGGTTTTCGAGTCTGGGTGGTGGGTCAAGAATCCCGAGGTTTATCTCGAGAAGAGGAGGAGGGATCTTTGTTGAGCAGAGTCCTTTGTGGTGGAGGCTGAATGAATCTTGAATGGAGGATGATTCACCAGACTTCTTTGTGTGTTTGGGCTCTTTATCCTTATCCTGATCTTTGTCTTCATCTTCTCTTGAACGCTTAGGCCTTACAGCTTCTTCTCTGAATGAGGACTTGAGTTGGTATTCTAGCAATGCTTCAAACAGTTTAGCTTCATGGGAGGAAAACGCTTGAGGCGTTCGACATTTGAGCTACTATTCACCAATTCATCATCTGAGAAGATTGTAGATTCAACTGGATTGATGCTCAAACTCATCGGAGTTGATTTCATGGCTTGCTTGGCTAAGTGTAAGAGATTTGGATAAGTTGTCGGTATACATCTCCTTTGTTAGTTTCAGAACGACCTCCATAAGGAACTTATGAGAGTATCCTTTAATCATCTCGTCCATGCTTCCTTGAAGATCATCCTTCATAAGCTTATGGACATACTCCCTTTCAACTTGCATCTTGTCTTGCTCATCATGAAGATCTTGTATTTGATCGTGAAGAAATTCATTTTCTTGAAGAGAATATCTTTCTTCGACTCGTTTGATGCACTTTAACGATTCGATTATTTGATTGAGAGATCCAAGATGGAGTTGGCTTCTTCACTGATTTGGATGATGATTTGGTTGATTTCTTTGATGGTGGTGGTGAAGAGTGAGAAGATGAATCGATGATGAAGAGATGTGAGGAGACTCCGGATCCTTTGGTGGCTCAGAAGTTTCTTCCTTTGACCGCAGGGACTATCTAGAAGATACTTATCATACTCAACATCTTCTTCATTTACAGACTTAGCTTGTTCATCGACTTTGGCTTTGGCCGCAGCTTCTTCATCGCCTTTTTCCTTCTCTAACTTTTCAAATTCAAGTTCTTCAAGAGTGTCCTCCACACGTGTTTGTTGTTGTATCAAAGTGGTGGCACCAGATCCCTTATCGGGTTGATTAACCGCATCGGGACACGGTGAAGGTTGAGCTCCACCACTCGACCCCCCGGGGCCACCCATTTGTTCTTGAGCAAATTGTTATGCAACGTGTTGAAGTCTAACAATTTGAACTTCTTCTGTATGATTTATCCAGTTGCTCTTCATCGAGCTTGAGCTTTCTTCATAAGGCACAAGTCTGGAGTCTTCCCTTTTCCTTGATCACCGGAGGACTAGGAGGTTTAGATCTTGTTGTAGTGTCATCTTTAGCGTTTCGAGTTGAAAGTCTCTTCATCGATCAGTACCCTCGAGTCCTCGTCTGTTAGCTTTCTTTGCGGTTCAGGCTTAGATACGGGAATAGGAACAGCTTCCTTGGCGGAACTGTCCCCTTTCGTGGAGGATTCCTCCGGGGAACATCCTTCGACTCTCGCTTGCAAAGACTTCCTCGCACTTCCTCTTACGGTTTTCCTTATAGGTGTTCGAAGACTTCTCATCGAGATGAACCAACTTTTCCTTCTTTTCTTGCTACGGATACCTTTTGTATGTCTCGAGCTTTTGATTTCATTAGTCGAAGGTGATCGGTAACACGACCCTATTTCTTTGTTGACGATTCCTTGATTCTGACTGATAGGGTGGGCTTAGTCAACATATCGTGATTGTCGGGGTCATTGAGCCTCTTGGGAATATCGGGATGAAGTCCAGTGCTCTCTCGGATCAACAGCTTTGTGTATCTGACATAGGGAATCTTTGAGCCAAGTTTCTTGAGAAATGACATCATGTCTTCCCATATTGATGCTTCAATTTCGATATCCTTTTTGTTGATTAATGACCAGAAGATTTGTAGTTCTATGAGCTTGGGATGCTCATAGCCACTATCACGACCAAAGACAGATTTGGTAATGATGATGTAGAGGGTTCTCCACGGTTGAGGAATGTTCTTAAGCTCCATGTGAGAGTGCTTAGTGATTATTCTAAGCTTCATCATAGCCAATATCAATCAGAATTTCGAATTGTCTCTTCAGTAGGTGTGGCATAGAAGTCGGTTGGCTCGATTTCAAGAATTAGAAGAACAACCCGTAGATCTGCATGTGTGATGGTGATCTGTTTGTGATTGAGCGTTACAGTCACCGCACTTTGACCTTTGATCCTTTGCATTGAATTCCGGAATTGTTGAATGTAGATCTCTCGAACAAGAGCGATGGCGGAGTGTGAGAGCGTGTTCGTACGGATGATTCTTTAGAATATCCACGCAATCAGCAGAAGATTCTGAGCATGAAAGAGTTTCAAAGTCAACTCTTAGATTGTTCTTTCCAATCTTTCTCGGATAGCCATTAGGGAAGATATCAGCAATGGTGAGAATCTCAGATGCATCCACATTCAATTGAGCAGCCATGTCGTGATCTGAAATAACATTAGCCAAAAGAACCAACATATCGAAAGACATAATGTTAGTCAACAGAAGGTTTTAATGTCTAATTATTGAACGTATAATGTCAATGGTTGTTACGAGTCCAAAGTCACTTGTATGTTAGTTAACTTTAAATTTTAAAGTTTATGTTATCACTTATTAATCACAACATATAGAACGTTTAAGCTTATTAGTGACATTATTGGTTTCGTGATGATATGATTTGTTTATTTACAAGTATGTACACGTAACAATTCATAATTAAGGTCAATCAAGGCTTAGGCGTAGATATGGCAAAGTTACGCGTAAACAGGAGTGGTATATGCGTGGCGCTTATTGCGCGTAGAATCCTTACTTACGCGTAAGAAATGTTACGCGTAGGAAAAGGGGACCTTATGCGTAGAGCTTACGCGATAGGCGTATATAAAAATCTTACGCGTAAGGCTTACTCGTAAGAGTAGACCTTATGCGTAGAGGTCACTATTTACGCATATCCTTCACGGGATACGTAGTCCCTTTGTAGAACCTTACGAGAGCTACGCGTAAGATTTCTCTTACGCATAACTTTCTACGCGTAAGGTGATCCTTATGCGTAGAGTTACAAAGACCTTGATTCTGAGTTTTATGTGTAGCAAGCCAGAAATAAAAACATCATATCATCAATCCTAACACATATATTCATTTTAAGACAGATCATGGCATGAAACTCATTTTGATTTACGCGTGGAAAGTCATACGCGTAAGTCAAAACCCTAAAGTTTATGTATTACGCATATGATTTCTAGCCATAGGAATTGCACCAAACATTTTCTGGTAAGTCTTAGATGTTGTGAGAGTGTAATAACCAAGTTTTAACACCCAAATCGTGGTGAATCAAAAGTACCCAAAACTTAAGAACATTAAACCCTTATTTCTAATTTTCAATCAATTAGTGTTTCTGGGTTGTTATAAGGCCTGGATATCATCAATTCAACATGATATTAACCTCACACAGCAATCTTTTTGACCAAAAACATTCACATTTGAAAACACCCAAAACTACGCATAAACCCTAATTTTGAAAACCAATCAATTCGTGTTTCTGGGTGGATTTTGAGGATAAAACTAGTATCATTGATGTTATAGACACGTTTTGACACAATCTTTTTAACCACAAACACACAACAATGATTGTGTGTTCATACGCTTATGCGTAGAACACATAATCACTCATATCTTTTGTTTTATCCGTTGGATTTGCATAAAAATCAAAACCCTTGCTTGTAATAACGTTAAGATTATGAAAACACTTACACTTTGATGATCAAAAACACAGATTTCTTGAACAATTTTTGTGCGTAGGATTAGTTAGTTTATGAGTAATAAATGTGGGATGAGATGTTAGGTGGAAGAGTTTTTATTAAAATGACTTTAATCTTTTGACAGTTTTGGTCCCTCCACCTTTTCCTTTTTCATCCAAAGCCATTTAACTTCCATTATGGTTACCAAACGAAAGATTTTGAGAAAGAAACTTGACGACACTCCCCCTTGACTTAAGAAAATAATGAAAGGTTATAAATTTTAGTCCGAGGAGTGTCATTGAACCGAAAATGTACCACCATTGATAAAAGAAACAACGAGAATAAGGTAACATGCAAGTACGAATGTTTTGAAGCAGTTAAGAGTTTATTTTCTCCCCCTCAACACTTGATTGGGAAAATACTGAATTTTGAAAGATTATAGTGTTGACGGAAGAAATGTACTTGCAATGTTGAAAGAAAAATAGATAGAAGAATATTTTTGTTGTTTTATCAGATTTTATATTTTTGTATTTTTGTTTTGAAAATTTATTTACAAAAGAGATTTTGGTGTTTGACAGTTTTAAAGACTGTTTTAGGAGGTCATCCAATTCCTCTTGAGTCAAACATCTCATACCAATCCAGTGGACCAACTCATTAAACCTAGCGGGAGGCAAGGCTTTGGTGAGAAGATCGCCAATTGGTATTCTGTACCCACAAAATATAATTCAACAGTACCCTGCTCCACGTGGTCCTTGATGAAATGATATCGAAGATCGATGTGCTTTGATTTGGAATGTTGAACTGAGTTGCACGAGATCGCAATAGCACTCCGATTGTCGCATACATCGATTTTGTCAAATACGTAGCCATAGTCTTTGAGTTGTGTTCTCATCCAAATGACTTGAGCACAACACGACATGGCTACATATTACGATTCGTTGAGGACGGCGATGTACAATCCTGCTTCTTCGATTGCCATGACACCAGTTTGTCACCAAGAAATTGTAAAGCTCCTGAAGTACTTTTCCGTGAATCTAAGCATCCTGCGTGGTCGGTCAAAAAGCGATTAGTTCAAAACCAGAATCCTTCGGATACTAGATTCCCAAATTAATGGTTCCCTTGATGTATCGGAGGATTCTTTTAGCCTCAGAGAGGTGGGTTAACGGGAGCAAAGATATACGAAAGACAATATCGTCGCTAGTCTGTTAGATACATGATAGACCCAATAATACTACGGTATTTGGTAGGGTCAACCAATTTCCCATGCAAATCAGCGTCTAGCTTCTTGGTATGTGCCATTGGAGTGGCATAGGTGTCACAGGTATTCATTCCAAATTTGTTTAACAATTCAAGGGCATATTTGGGCTGACTCAAGAAAATACCACGGGGTGATTGATGAACTTGTAATCCTAGAAAGAATGTAAGTTCACCCATCATGGACATTTCAAAAATTTCCTTCATTAGTTTTGCAAAAGCGATTGAGTACTTTTTATGTGTAGACCCAAAAATGATGTCATCCACGTAAATTTGAACAATTAAGATATGTGCCCCGTGATATTGTATAAAAAGAGTAGGGTCAACCGAACCTTTGGTGAAATTATTGGCAATGAGGAAAGATGATAGCTTATCGTACCATGCCCGAGGAGCTTGTTTGAGACCATACTGAGCTTTGTTCAGTTTGTAGACATGGTTCGGAACGCGGGATCCAACGAATCCTACGTTGGTGACATAAACCGTTTCTTTTAGTTGTCCATTTAGAAACGCAGCTTTGACATCCATCGAAAGACCGTCATATTCATAGCGAACGCGAGAAATGTCCGAACAGCCTCAAGACGAGCAACCAGAGCAAAAGATTCTTCAAAGTCAATACCCTCTTCCCGACGATAACCCTTAGCCACGGACGTGACTTATTTCGATTCGTTTCCTTCAAAGATCCAATTTGTTTTTCCAAATCCATTTGAGACCAATGGCGTAGACCCCTGTTGGTCTTTCAACCAGTTCCCATACTTCAAGACGTTTGAATTGGTTGAGTTCTTCTTGCATGGATTCGATCCGGTTGTCTTTTGTCATTGGCGTCTTTGATGTTTTAGGTTCAGATTGGCGACGGTGAGTGCATAAATGCAATGTTCACCATCGAGTGAAGACGTTGTCTCGTAACGACTGGTTGATTTGGGTTGCCAATAATGTTTTCCAGAGGATGGTCTTTTGTCCATCTATGTGTGGAGGGTTGATGTTGGTATACATTGTGCGATTTTGAGGATTCAAATGGCTTGTTGAAGATTCCGCGACATCCGTGCGCAGCCTCATTAGCAAACGGGTTAAAGAACGCATTTGGATCAAAATCTGCAGGTGGGGGTACTTCATTCGAACATCATCACCGGTTCATCAATGTTGGAAGCGGTTTGTTCAACTGTTGTGGTGGAGTCAACTGGTGGTGCTTCTTCAACATTAGTTGTTGTAGCGTGTATCGGTATATGAGTATTATCGTTGAGCAGGAAACAACGGATACACCGAGCACGTTCATCAATATCGTCACTAAACAGACAAATAACCTTTCCATTTGTTGACGAAGTGGGGCTTTGTTCACTGATGATGGGGTTTGAGGGAAGTTTAAGCGGTTGTGACCGGGTTCCAAGCTTTTATACTCGTAAGCCATTTCCGTAAGTTCATCAAAATGAGCATGAATCGTTTCCATAACCTCCTTTGTTCGACGATTCCGATTCGAAACCTTTAGAATTATCACAATATCCAATAAAGACTCCAATGTCAACTTTGGCTTTGAGCTTTCCAAAGTCATCACGATCATTATTCGGATAGCAAAGAGATCCAAATACATGAAAGTGTTTGAGATTTGGTTTTCTTTGTGGACAAGCTCAAAGGTGTTTTGTTGTGGCGTTTGTAATCATAGACCGGTTTTGAGTATAGCATGCAGAGATACTTCGCCCATAAGTAATCTGGGAGTTTAGCATTGATTAACATTGTTCTTGCGGCTTCCACTAACGTTCGGTTTCGTCTTTCAACAACTCCGTTTTGTTCGGGTGTGCGTGCAATAGATGTCTGATGCTGAATTCCTACTTTCTCATAAAATTCACGAAGAGTTTGGTTAACAAATTCGCCTCATCGTGCATTTCGATTTGTCGAACGGTGTTTTCGTAGCTGAACTTGTATTTTCGTGAGAAAGGTGATGATCATCTCTGGAGCTTGATCTTTGCTTCGAAGAAAGTAGACCCAAGTCCAGCGTGAATAGTCATCAACAATTACTAAGATGTAGCGTTTGCCATTGATCATTTGCACGCGCATCGGGCCACACAAATCCATGTGAAGAAGATGAAGCACATCTTTGAGAGTGTTCCACCTTTGAAGGAAAATGAGCACGAGTGCTTTTCCCTTGTTCACAAGCCGAGCAAAGGTGATCTTTAGAATACCGAAATCGTGGGAGTCCTTCAACTAGTTTGTGTCGAGCAAGGTTGGGGATGGTTTGAAAGTTTAGATGTGAGAGACGACGGTGCCATAGCCAGGATTTTGTTGATGTTGCCTTTGAAAGTAAGCAAATGGGAGATGAAGCAACCATGTCTTGCATAGAGATAGTGTAAAGACTGGAATTACGCGAGCGACACATAAGGTCGTTTCCTTGTAGATCACTAATGAAACAAGATTTCTCCCTGAAAGCAACCTCCAAATCTCCATCACGTGACCTCACGAAAAGCAGTTGTGACCGAGGCCTTCTACATAATAAACTCTGCTAATTTCGATGTTCCCATTGATATAGTCTTCGTAGCCCATGATAGCTGCGAAGTGATCATTCCCGAATCGGCGACAATGCCAATGAACTTTGCAATAAAGTTTGATAACAGTTTAAGGTTTCCTGTCATGTGTCGGGAACATCCGCTATCAACAATCCAGAGAATGATCGTATCACGCATTAAACACAGACGACACAGATGGAATAGAAGTAGATGTGGAACCCGAAATGTTAGAGGGTTCGGAGCAGTTATAGTAGACATACACACATCAATAGCTTTAGGTATCCATTTAAATCCTAGTGTGTTATATATCCATTTCGGCCATCTCCAACTAGTATTTGCTTTAGTCTTAGTGAATGCACTAGGTGGTACTACATTCCTAGGAGGTAAAGCTGAGCTAGGGACAGCAATGCGTATCTTAGAATCTAAAGAGGGCGGTCTACCAAGCACAGACTTAGAAAGATTAGTGGGCCTAGAGGTATTCGGTTCTTAGGATTCCTTAAACGAGAGATGATAGCTTTAGCAACACATTTGTCATGACAATCGGAATTCATACTTTTACGACAAATAACACAAAGTGCATCAGACTGAATATCAAAAGTGCTTAAAGGTTTAGCATTCGTTACATCACTATTTCTATTACATTTGCCGGACGCAATATCTATAGTGGAAGCAACATGAGTCTTATTCATAGTCCTAGGGTGTTCTTCTACTTTAGCATTCCTTATTGATCTTTTCTTAGGTCGCAACTTCCTATTCTTCGATGTAGTGCTCCTAGGCCGTGAAGTACGGACGTTTGGAAAAGACGCAACTATTCCTATTTCAGTAGAAGGAAGCACGTTAGCAACTTGTGATTTGGCAGTAGGGATTCTAGGTTCACGATTACTAAGTGTTACTGGGCTATTCTCTTAATCACGGTAGGAGGAAGTTGTTCATACTTTCCTAACATTTCTCTTAACTTGAAGATAGTGTGAATCGATCTTGATTTTCGAGACCAATATTTCCAAAGAAAATGCATAACTTCTTGAGTGTGTGCAAGATAATGATCAAGTTCATTTGATGCTTCATCACGAGTCTTTTGGAGTAAATCAAATATGACACCATATTCCTTTTAACTTTTACAAGTTCTTGTTCATATTTTGAGATTTGACACTTAAAAGACACGTTTTGATCATCCAGTTGCTCAATTTTAGGATCGGAAGATTTTGCACGCAACTGGGCGATTTTGTGTTGAAAAGCAAGTTGTTGATCGTGAATATCTTTTTGACACCAATTAAGACGACGTATTGCATTTGAAAGTTCGTTTGACAATCGCTTATTTTCAACTTTTAAGGACTCGACCAAGCACATTATCGTGTTCTCAACATTTACCACGTAATCAACAAGATATCGCAGAGATATAATCAAATGCATATGACAAAGAATTCAATAACACAACATTATGGACATCAGCACGGATGACATCTTCCAAGAGTCGATCAACATCTTGTCTCAACATTTTCTTTTTACGTTTAGTATTAGAAATAGATGTTTGCTTTTCAAAATGACCTTCATCAATACAAGTTCCTTATGAAAGTCCCTTTCCCAAGACAATGCACAACTTTTCAAATTTTAACATTTGGTAAAAGATTTTTCTGAAAAATATCTCTTTGTTCTCGCTCTAGAGGCGATTGAAAGTGTTGAACTTTGATTTCAGAATGATATTCTATCTCATGTTGTAAAGTTTTGAGGTCACCCATGAAAAGGTCAAAATATCGAAGAATTTTGCGATTTTCATGTTTTGAGTTTACTTCACTGATGGAAGGTAAAGGACCATAAGTTTGTGCATAATCTGGTTTGAGATTAACATTAGAAGACTCAGACGTTTTTATGATAATCCTTGGTGTGTTAGAAGAATCCGTTGGTGTGACGAAAGTGACCGCTTTTGAATAGTTAAAAGGTTTGTTGTAAACAACTTTTTCTAATTTTGATCGACTCTCAATTTTATATTTTGCACTGGAAACTTCAGGATTTGGTTTGAATACTTTGGTTGAAATCTTAGGTTTGTAATCAGCAAGATTTGGTCCATAGCCATTTGGATTTGGTTTTAAAGTAAACTTTTCAATGGCTGTGACCGACTCACCATGTTTGTAAACAACAGTTTTAAACTCTTTAAGTTTGTTTTGCAAGCCGATGATTTCTTCAAGATGATCATCTATTCGTTTCGTTGAATGCTTTTTGTATGCAGAGAACTGTTTTTGACAAGTTAACAACTCAGCCTTAGCTTTTTGATTTCTTCAAGATAATCATCTTTTTGTTTTACACTGGGCCTGTGTCACTGATGTGTAACTCATGCATATTAGCCATCAACATAACAGCTGCATTGGCCTGCAAATCCTCCATATCATCATCTGAATCTGCATTTGCCATAAAGCTCGTTCTTTTGTCGTGAGAGTTCCACCAGCTACATCCTTAAGAGCCAAAAGAAGAGCCTCTTTGTGATAAGCACTGCCCCTTGTCCTCGACTTTGGGCATGCATTAGCCAGGTGTCCCTTCTCATTGCAGTTGTAGCATCGAAGACCATTCAACCCATTCGAGCATTTCCACGGTCCACCACTTGAGCTCTATTGTTATTCCTACCCACAGCATTAAACCACCCTTGACCACCGCCCATCCGACCACCCATAACCACGATTCTCGAACTTCAACTCGCCCATTGTTCACAAATACTTGATTCCTTGTGTTTGATGAGGAACGAATACGATTGTTGGATTTGTTGGTATAACGGCTAAAAGCATTAGCAATCATAGCAAATCCTTGTTGCAATGCTTCGAATGGATTAGATTCCTCATTAGCTTCACTGAAAAGTGCTTGAGCATTGTTGTTGTTGTATGGAACCAATTGAGTTTGTTGAGATTGAGGCTGTGAAGGATCATATGGTGTGATTGTAGCAGTTGGTTGAGTTTTTGGTTGAGGAGAATAACTGTTTTGAGCATATAAAGCAAGTTGTTGATTTTCCGGTTGTAAAGGTGAAGCAATTTGAGCACGAAGAATCCTTTCTCTATCAACTTCCTATTCATGAGGCTTCAAGTAATCATACAACAATCCGTATGTAGAATGATGCATGTTCTTCGCTTGACGGAGAAAAATGACATACTTCTCCCATTCAGGACCAAGACTACTCAGGAACTTAGTATTAACGGCAATTCTTGGCATGATGATGTTGTGTTTATCCAAATCATTGATGATGTCCGAGAATCGATGATGATAAGACTCTAGTGTCTCTAGGTTCAATCATGAAGTGTTCATAAGCCAAGTAAATTTTGGATTCCATATCCTCTTGATTGAGTGTAGATCCTTCCATAAGAAGATGAATATGTTCCCACATTGCCTTTGCAGTCTTTTGAGCATCAACACTTGAAGAATTGGATTAGGTAATCCTAAGAGGATATAATGCATTGCAAGCTCATCAGCTTCATAGTGTAGAAGTTCCTCTGCATTCAGTCGCAACATAGCAATGTTGGATTGCTCATCTCTTGGTGGATTAGCATTTGGATCGGCGGGTACAATGACAGTAGGCATCTAAAATGGACCTTCCAAGATAACCTTCTTTAAGAACTTTCCGTGTGGCTTCTTCAGATCACAAAACCTAAAGAACCTTATCACCCATTGATCGTAGTTTCCTGGAGTGAGCATTGGAGGTCTATCAAGTGATCCACCCTCATGAATTGATTGTTGGCTACTTAAAGCTTCACACATCTTTGCAAACCAAGTGGGTTCCTTCATAGTGTTCCTTGATGGATGTTGTTTAAATTCGTTTGTGTAGCGTTGAACTTGAAGACTTGGTGGTGGTTGAACCATTTGAGGTTGTGGGATTGCAGCAAGTTGTGGAGTATGTTGTTGATTAAATTGTTGTTGATAAATTGCTTGTTGTTGATTCCATTGTTGATGTTGTGGAGTTAGTTGTTGTTGACGTTGAGAATAAGTGTAAGGGAAATAGTTAGAGTATGGTGGTTGTGACATGTTGAAAACTTGTGTTGGTAAAATGGATCTTTGTAGTCGAATGAACCTTTGTTGATGAAGTATCCTTAGGCGAGAAATCACAATAAACCAAGTAGGACTTATGCGTAAAAACACCAAAGTTACGATAACAAGGAGGGTTACGCGTAGTTTTAGCTTACGCGTAAGTAGGAAAAGACACTAAAGTTATGCGTAGACACAAAGTTAGGCGTAGAAACTTATGTGTAGGATTACCTTAGGCGTAAGACAAGGCTTAGGCGTAAGATTAATCTTATGCATAGGATTTCTACGCGTAAGCTTTATGCTTATGCGTAAGTTTAGGGTTTTAGCCCAAGTGATCTTTTACACTATCACAGTGCAAAAGATATCCCAAGTCGACGTATTTTCAGGCTTATCCAAGCAAGAAAACCGGAGTAAACCACAAACTGAAGATCAAACCAAGGAGTGAGTTACGCGTAAGTTTAGGGTTTCACTTACGCGTAGAACTACTCGTAAAGTGACTTTTGCCCAAAGATGTTTCTAAACCAGATTTTTGTGATGAGGTAGCTTCAATATCACCAAAATAACATAAAAGTATAAAACTTGATGAACCAAAATGTCTAAAACAGTTACGAGTAGGATGAAACCCTCGAACAAAAATAATCTTAAAAACGTAAATCCACGCATAAAGTTTGAAACTTTTTGCCAAAAATAGTTATTTTAACACCTTAAAACATTGAAAGTACAAGAATCTTGGATTAAAAAGTGTAAAAATCGTGTTTTTAAGCGAACCAAAGTATCATTCATTGTTTTACGCGTAGGACCTTAAACCCACTTCAAAAACAAAACGTTTCACCCAACTAGTAGGCGATTGATACCACTGTTAGGTCACTAGATTTACAACACAAGCTTAATAGAAAGAGATAAGGCGATTGAACAATTATCCAAACACACACACATTAAGAATGTAACCGGTTATGCGTAGATATGTGTGAAAGAGAATAAATTGAACAACCAACCCTCAAGTGAGGGTTATAAAAGAGTATTTATAGGAGGGAAGCTAGGGCAACACTTCTAGTTCCCATCCTTTTGCTTATTGGGCTGGGCCTAGGCTTATGGGCCTTCTACATAAGCCTAAGGCTAATAACAAACATAAAGGCCATAATTAAGCTAACTATTACATGTGAATCACTAACACTTGATTAAGGTTTTGGAGTGATTCCAACAAGAAT